>BLKR01010786.1:0-46082 GCA_011170035.1 Teleogryllus occipitalis
CGCCCCGCCCCGCCCCGCCCCCGCCCCGCCCCGCCCCCGCCCCAGCCCCGCCGATCGCTCAGCGTGAGGCGGCCCCTTCGCCCTGTTTTCCTTACACGCCCCCCTTCCACCCCCGCACCGTCTTCAACTCGGCTGGCCTGCTCTCGCTCGACCACGCTGTCAGATCCCCGCTCCGCTCCCAGCCAACTTCAGTCCAATTCCTTGCTCCTTGGCATTCCTCTGTCTTCTCCTGCACTTTTCCAATAGTTTAGGAGGTTGAGGCGGATACTACTATCGTTTCTTAACGGATCGATGTGCCTTTCGTACAAGTCTACGAAGCAGTCTAAGGCATTTTGCTTCTGTTTTATTCAATTTCTCGTGTTTTCCACTTCTTGTGATATAGTCCCATTACTAGTATCTTATTAGTTGCTGTGATCACGTATGTTGGTTGATATGTTAATTTACTTTTATTTTCTCGCCTTACTATATAAATAGTATAAGAAAGTATTGAGATCGTGTGGCAAAAGTCAGCGATTTTTTCGATAGAAAAATCTTATTGTCGGGTCGGAGTATTGAAAAAGTGGATGAATTTATTTCCACATGTAGTAAATTACTTTCTCTAACACGTTGAGTGGTCAGAATACATGTTTTGTGAGCCATTGAAACCGAAAAATCTATTGACAGCAAAATGTCGGTCCATCCGTTCATTCATCCATCCATCCGTGATCAACGTTAGCTCCTAAATGGTTCAGACGATTTCCTCCAAAATTGATTTCCCCCAATTCCTTCGATTTGAAGGAACTCGAGCCACTGCGATTTTGAAACATATTTTTATTTTGGGGAGTACTTAACACGAAATATATTGACTATTTTGTGTTTCCGAACGCGACAAATGCTATGGGCATTAGTCGATAATGTAGTGCATGTTTTTAACACGTAGACGGTGTTATCTCCCCGTTGGATGGCGAGATCCGGCGCCTACCTACACGTGGGCTTGTGGGGCTTTCTCCACCCAGATATTTCCCACCATCGGGGCATCCGCTCCACAACCGGAACTAGCTCTAAGCTCCCAACTGGTCTCCCCATTGTGTAGTAGCGTAGTGCATGTAAGCGTGCACGTAAATGGTGAGGATAGGACACGGAGAAAAAAGGAAAGTTCGCGCGCGGTCATTGCCCCGTTTGTTAGGGTACTGCTTTGGCATTCACCTGGTATTGATCGGAGAAATAACAGAAACTACCAATAAGAGAAACCGGCCGCTAGAATTCTCCTCCATACAATGGTTAAATTTGATCTAGCTAGTGTCGAAAATCCTGCCACGGTCGGGACTCGAATCGTTGAACCTCACGGTCAGAGGCATCAGTTCATGCCCAATGACTTCAGCCTGGTCCTGTTTGAAGTTTCGTTTATGGGGAAAGGGTGAACGATCACTCGGCCTGTGCCTTGGAACCGTCTCTTCGTCTGGAGAACCTTTCGCGGACCGATTGAGGAACGCTTTCACGGAGACTCCCACCCCCCTTCCCGCGCGGTCGCGCCTTTTTCCCCTGACTTCCGGGGAATGACGGGGGCGTGGGTGGGGTGATGGTTGGGGGTGGGGGCGGGGCACGGTGGAGCGGGGCAGAGCTGGCGCGGGGGCAACGGGAGGGGGCGGTCATTGGCACGGACCCAGGTGGGCGGGCCCCATCGCAAACTGAGGGCCCTCGGGTCACTTGGGCGCCTCCTCGATAATTGAGCGATCGGCCAACGCTCTCAGCACTCCTCCGGCCCCTCCTCCCCACTCACCCCCGTGCCACGCCCTCCGCGAGAAACAAAGGCCCCTCGGCACAGCCAGGCACTCTCGGGCAACAGGCTTTCGCAGCACGCATTTCAGCAAGGCGCTAATTCCAGCTCCACAGTCAAAGTGATGAATTAAAATGAGTGTTTTCAGAAGATGCTGAATCATTAAGTATGCCATGAATCAGTGCAATGTATTACGAAAAATTCAAGAGCATACTGCGTAGTTTTACATTTTTAATAAAATCATTTTATTATTATCCTGTTTTTAACTTTAAATTAGAAAATGCCTTTTTTACCAAGACAAGAAAAATATTCTAGTAAAAAAGTATTTCTCATTCCTTTATCGATAAAATTTCCTGAATGCAAGGGAAGAATATTGATGGTTGAGTCTCCACGGGCGTCACTAGATTTTATTGTTTTATTTTGTTTCCATTTACGAGATAATTAGCTTATTTACTGCGAAAAGTGTTTATTTTGGTTTGTATAATTTACAAGTAACGTATCAGAGTAGATCAAAGAACCTTTGACACATCATGATTTGTTCAATCTACGTTTATACACATGTGTTCATTGAACTGCCAATATTCGTTATTTGTGATCAACTTAATTCGTTTCCTATGCTAATATTCAAACGTATGGATTTTTAACAACGATTTTGTAAAAAAGAGTGGTATTGTTGAAAATATCAACATAACAGTGTATATTCAAATCTATTAGATAACACTCGCAAGCTTCTAGTTTTTAACAAAAAAACTTTAAATTCTGCAAAAATATTGAGCTACGAATGAAACAGTTTATTGCGTCAAGAGAACTCTTATGAGTAAGCCCAGGGATTAGGCTACATGTGACGAAACTGGTCGCGACATTAATTCTGTTTTTCGAACCGATTACTAGGTTGATTTTTTTAAACGGAAGCACCCAGTTTTCTGTTTTTCGGATTCCTGCTAGTAGACGAAATCCATTTTCATGAACAAAAAATACTCGGACTCCCCCCCCCCCACGGTCGGACAACTACTTCCCTGCTCTCGCAGAAACCCTGATGGGTAGTTCTACAAGATAGCAATGACAGCGTTTGTACCGCCGGCGCGTCGTCTTCGAGGGAGTCTACCAACCTGTGGGGGGTACAGTAATGCGCCCTCTATGGTCATCATCCACGCAATGTGCGTCCTGAGGCACTTTTCGCGCGCTCATGTTACAATTATGACATTGTTAGTGATGCGAAATTCCGAGCTAAGAGCTGTTGCATATCTTGCACCGACGTTAATTCCTAATCACTACATTGGAATTTTTGTGCTGATTATTGTGTCATTAACCTCATTATTATGGTTTAGTATTATACTATTATTATGTTTTAGAATGTATACCCAAAACTTATTTCTATTTGATGTCATAATTCACATTCAACTTCACTTAAATTTTACAAATCATAATGTATAAAATGAATGTGTCATTAACTGTGTAATCACTCTGGTTAAGAATTTATTATTTTATTTTCAAGGTCCGAAATCCCCCCAGATTATCGACAATATTTAATCCTCAAATTCACAGCTACATACTTGTCATAGCAGGACATTGCTACATTGCTATGTTTGAATGTAGCATGAATTGAACAACGTTTGAAGAGTATTTGGAACAGGTGCTCCCCTTTTTTTGATCGGAAGTGCTTCTTAACTCTCACACATCTATTTTTAGAGGAGTGTCATGATCGGTCAATAAATGCATTGGAATGTAAAGGAGTAATTAGGGAGACACCAGAAAATATTTTAACAAACGAGGGAAAGTAATTTCAAATATTAATAACAATCATATGTATGCAATTACCTGCTTTTTTGTGAAATGAATTAAAAGTAAGCACATTTTCAAATATTAATATAGCTTTTCTAATTAGAGAATTGTTTCAAATAAACCGTGAAATGAGTTGTTTGTGGAACTGCAAAAAACGGATAATGAGTTTCATGATGCTCACATCCAAAAATATGTACAGAGTTGATGCCAGTATGAAAGCGTTTCATTTATTCGCATATCAGATATCATATGCTAAACTGCTCAGCAAAATTGAAACCTTTTATGCCACAGAATCGTTGAATGATCCCACAAATTATTACATTGAAAGATTATCGCTTAAAACAAGAGCAGATCAAAATAAAACACTTGTTCTCCGAACCGCTTCAACTTACCCGAACTAGAAGATGAATATATTAACGATATTTCTCTCCATAATGCACTAAAGAATTTGTAGTAAAACCATGTATGACAATTTAACTTTATATCTTTAAACTGCTACAAATATCAATAATATACAATAACATAACAATAGTGTGTAGTATAACAATAAAATACATCATATAACAATCGTAACAAAATGTTAATGTAATGCCTATGAGGATGCTTTTACACCTATTATTTGTCGGTATAATAACATCGGCCAGGGTGAACAACTCTCCTTACAATATAATATTAAATCTTCAAATACGCATTGAAGAAATGAATCTTGAAGGAATGTTTATATAGCATTTGTTTTGATGCTACTTAGAATTCATTCCTAAATATCACTGAAAAATTTAAGATAACTAATTCGCTTTTTATGAACTCATTCCTAATTTATTCACCATTCGTGAATTGAAACAGTTCTTAACAGAGACCATCTCTGACGTGAATATAAATACCGTACCGCAACCTCGAAATGAAAAAAAACATTTTATGCAATCTTTAACCCGGGCAAATTATTTGTCTCCTCGACGTCGCCCGTGATTGCCATTTCACTAAAGAAGTGAGCAAGGCCGCCTGACAAACTGCTGCAAAAATATGTCCTCGGGAATGTCATAGCGCGCCTGGCGTTGCTGTCGCAAAGTGAGCAAGAAGAGCTCTGCTGGCAAGAAGCGTACAGCACCTCCGGCTGACGCTAACGACTGCGGCAGAAGCAAAGCAAGGAACATCTACAGAGGCTTAGCCCTCGTGGCAAGGACTCCTGACAATGAAATACGTAGAGGCTATAAGAAGCAGCACAAAATCAATGCGATGTAAAGTTCAAATATTTTGAGGTATAATCTGCCATGTAATCAGGGCAATCTGCGAAAAGAATTAATAAAATCATTTTCGTAATACTGTTCTGTTATATCGATGTAACGAAACCAAACAGAGTTCATTCAAAGGCATTCATAAGGTCCGGTGTCTGTTGAGAATTTTAACAGCTCGTTAAGAATACTCGAAATAAACGAGTTGCATCAAAAGATCACGTATGAATGATCCTTTTAACCAAAGTTTTTTAGTTTTTATTTCTATTGACTGGCTAACACAATATATTTAATACTAATTGTACAGCACCATTGATATCTAGCAACTTCATCACTCGTGCAGTGCATTTATTGTGCACGCAAATTATAATGCAACATGCAAGATATTGTGAAGGAAATTCTCTGACCCAGAATCTTGCTTATCGTATTCAAATAATTCCGCCCTTTCACTTACCTGCAAGAGCAGAGGCAATGGTTTACAAAAAATTGTTTCACAAACCGATGTCAATGTTTTACTGTCAGATGTCGAAACATGCACGATCAAGCAGCAATTCATTTGACAGGAAACTCGACGAAGGGCACCATCGCTGCAGCGCTGCTCAGTGCATAGATGAATAGCAGCAGTCCGAGAGGGCGTCGCCTCAGCCGTGGGTGGAAAGAGGGCTGGGGGTGAGCGGAGTGGGGGCGATGTTGAGAAGAGGCGCGCGTCGAAAACGCGACGCGGGCGCCAGAAATTTAATTCTGGGCGGCGGCTGAGGAAACGCGTCAGACATGCGGGAACAGCGGTGGCGACGGCGTCGGCGGCGAGGGTTTCGCTGAAGGAGGGGGATGGAGACGTTGGGGGAGTTGATTGCGATGTCGATGGCGATGTCAAGGGCGTGGGCGATGGCGATGTCGATGTCGATGTCGATAGCGATGTCAAGGGCGATGTCCATGTCGATGTCAAGGGCGATGTCGATGTCGATGTCAAGGGCGAGGGCAATAACAAGGACGAGAGCGATGGTGACGGCGAGGGTTATCTACGGTAATCATGTTGCAACACCGAACGAAGTCTAGGTGATGTTGTTGATGGTGGTAGGCGAGAAGGCAGCGATTGACGAGGGTGTCAGCAGCGGCTGGAGTCAGGAGATGGCGACAGAAAGAGGAAGAGTACGTCAATTGTGGGTAGAGATGGATAGGAAAGGGCGGTGATAGGTGTCGCCGACCTGTAAAATGGTGGTAGCGCGGTGACTGGGATAGTGGACGGAGAAACGAAGTGGTAGAGGCGGGTAAGGGGTTGCTGCGGGGGATCGGGAGTGGTTAGCAGGGGCGTGGGAAGAGATGGGGCGGCGCTGTGGCGTGAAGGGAGCTGTGGAGAGGGATCGAGGGATCAGTGGTGGGGGAGCGACCGGGAGGGAGGCGATGACGGGTAGGGATTTTCTGGAGGGAGATCGATTGAAGGGAAGTAAGCAGCGCTGTGAGGGAGGTGGAAGGGCTGCCGCGGCGGCGGGGAGGACGGCAAATAGGGAGCTGTTGCGTTGAATCAAAGGATGCTTGGTGGCGGAGGGTGAAGAGGCGGGGGCGGGAGCGAGGGCGGGAGCAAGGCGTAGGGAGTTGCTGAGGGGAATCGAAAAATGGGTGGCAAGGGTGAGGGGAGGGTAGCGAGGTGGCGGTTTGAGAGAGGATCGAGAGGTGAGAGAGCAATGGGGAGAGGAAGGTGGGGCGGCACTGGCGGGTAGGGCATTTCTAAAGGGGGATCGAAGGATAGGACCTTGTGTAGCGGTGAAAGGGAGGTGGGGTGGCAGCGAATAGGGAGCTGCTGCGACGAATCGAAGGATGGGAGTCAGAGGGCGAAAGAAACGACGCACGGGAGGCGATGGGGCGATGGGGCGATGGGGCGATGGGGCGATGGGGCGATGGGGCGATGGGGCGATGGGGCAATGGGGCGATGGGGCGATGGGGCGATGGGGCGATGGGGCGAGCGGGCGGGCGGGCGGGCGGGCGAACGAGCGAGGGTCGGGCGAACGAGCGAGGGTCGGGCGAACGTGCGAGGGTCGGGCGAACGTGCGAGGGTCGGGCGAACGAGCGAGCGAGCGAGCGAGGGTCGGTCGGGCGAGCGAGCGAGCGAGCGAGGGGTGGGCGAACGAGGGGCGGGAGGCGAAGGCGGCGACCCGGGTGGGGCGGGGCATGTGGGAGGTTGGGGCCGTTGGCGGCTCTGGTAAGAGACGCTGTCGCAGGGCGTCATTATGAAACCTCGCCGGCGCGGCGTCTGCGGGCCTCCGCCTTCCGCGTCAGCGTCTGAAGCCCCGTCGCCCTCTTCCGGCACTTGCCAAATTCCATCTCGCCTCCCGCGCTTTATGACGATGTTCAGCCCACTGCTCCCGGCTTCACCCTACGTCTCATTGTTGTTTCTCATCTCGTGGGACCCTTTCTCGCTTCTCATTTATAGCCCTGTTCGCTTTCTTTTGCATTTCTCAAATGAACAAGTCCAGATACGCACGAAAATAAATTTTTGATTGTTCCATTATCTGATTCTCTCTTTTATTGTGTTTGAGATAATGTGCAAAAACGTAGATTAGAATATAAAGATTTTAATTAGTTTATTTCTTTTCTTCTCATTTTCTCTGCCTTCTTATTCTGTATTCTCAGGTTAGCTACGATTCAGAATGATTTGCACATCTTTATGCATTTCTCACAATCACATCTTTTCACACTGTATCTTTGTGTGTTCCTCACAGTCAGAGAAAGCACATTGAATACTCGCTCCCTGTCTGTTTCTGTATTTAAGCCAGAATAAAATTTCTCCTCTAAGAAATAGACGTAGAAAGGAAATTGTGGGCAAGGATCAATATCATTCTTTCCGAAAAAATAACAAAAAAACAAAAACAAAACATCTCCACGCACATCTCTCACGTATTCTTGTTTCACGTGTCAGCTCCTGTCTTTTGTGAAACATATCTGGTTGTGACACTTCTGCACCCTCGACTTCCCTTGCTTTTGTCAGCCCATCTGGGAGAGTATTCTCCGTTGCGGGCGCGCACCAGATTCCCACACCACTCCTACATCTCGCATTCCCCCTCTCCCCGCATTCAGTGACGCTCCAGCGACCTGTCGAGTTCGCCCCTCAGTCCTCGCGGAGTGTCTGCATATCCTCCACCTCCGCTCGAATGAACTCTGTCCTCTTCTCTCCACCGGAACAAATACAACTCTGACACTGAACAGTGGAGCATTGCTTCGCAAAGGAAACTCTTGCATGTACGAGTAAACACATATCCATACACACAGTTGTGCACTTAATCGTAGGTGCAAGCGCAACGGCTCGCTTCGCAGACATTGAAAGACAGGGGATGGTAGGGTGATGGAACAGAACGTAGGTGAATAATATACAAATAAATAAACGTACAATTCATAATATCTCTTAAAGTGCTGCGTTGCATAACTGGCTAATTATAATAGTTCCCCTACGAAATATTTTAAGTATTGGTTTTAAGAATATTCGTTCAACGTTTGCTGGGAAAAGAAATCATATAGGCTTGAGAACTCGTCCACGTGTTTCACAGTGACGTTTTCAAAAAAAAAAAAAAAAAATTTCCGACGAGTCGTGTTTGTGAACTTTAAAAATTGTAAACGTTTTTTCTGCAAAACTAATTATAATTATAAATCAAACGTTGACAAGGGGTATAAACTTTTTCCTCTATATAATATAAACGAAATCAGAGTCATAGATTTGGAAGATTTATATTGTTTTTTTAAGGTCCCCGCTACCGGCATAGGAGACAAAGAGCGACAGGAGAAAATCACAACATTGATGAATGTGACAACGCAATGAACGCGCGTGTACTATGAATTCCTTTTGCGCATATATGTCTCTTTCAAATGAATAAATCTTTCCAAAAATTAAAACAAATGAGTTAGGGATGATCAACGTTTCTAGCAATGTAATCACTCATCCATTTAACTGCATCGTCAATAGTTTCTTAAGAAGAATATCAAATGTTAAAGAACGTTAGAAAGTGGCAAAGAAGAGAGAGCAAATGATCACCTTGCCACATGCAACTCCTTCACTTCAAATCCCATCCCATCTGCTCTTCACTCACCATATGGAGAACTGCTCAAATGTCACATAGAAGGAATGTGAACATAAGAGAAAGAGAATGGAAGTCCACGATGGTCGGACCGTGTTCTAACAAATTTATTGTAGAAGGTTTGTGTAACGACAAATATCAGACTTGTCACTGATTTGAATGAAAATGACGACCGTGTGTAATTGTCATTTGCTGCAATAGCGATTTTAAATTTTTTCATTTTGATATTGCAAGCATTTTACGTGATGTAACTACTTTTGCAATTAGAAACAAAAGTAATTATACAGCTTTGAGTTTTGTACAAATATAATATTCGTCAACATTCTTTCTTCTCAGACTGCAAATGTAAGCACTCCCAAATATTAATGTTTATGATTATTTTTGTGAAATATTCATTAGACGATGAACACGCTTTACTTGTATGTATGTTGTGTATGTGTGTGTGTGTGTGTGTGTGTGTCTGTATGTGTGTGTGTGTGTGTGTGTGTGTGTGTGTGTGTGTAAACAAAGATAAGTACAACCAAAGCAACTGCTTTATAGGTGAAGTTTAATGCCTCTGTTATGCACATCGTCAGTTACCGAACTCTAAAAGCGTTCGAACTCTTGAGAAGCTACGCTTGAACTTCACTAATGCGAGAATATATGTAGTAGCTAAATTATCTCAGAAATCATATTTTGGAGTAAAAAAGTGTTTTATAATATTTAATTTGCTTTATGATCAGTATAATTAATGAGATAATGCATAATAAGTATGATTCTGAATTATTATTCTGTGTTCTGTTTACTTTCAGATATACGAATTATTGATTTTATTGGGATCTATTATTGGTGTTGTGGGTGTTTGTGAATCATAGTAATCACTCACGTAGAGACAATAGCGATGTAAATAACGAACAGTTGCGCCAGCGGGCACTCATCCTTGATGGGGCAGCCAACAGCGGCGCAGCGTCCAGGCAGCGGAGGCTCGCCCCCGCCGCGCCGCCGGCCGCGCGGCCCAGTGTTTTGCGGCGGCGGCAATTACTTTACAGGCCTCTAATCAATTACTGGCGCCGGGAGGTGAGCCCGGGCTGAGGGCTGCGCAGCGGAGGCGAGTGGGAGAGATACATGGGGAGAATGGGGTGAAGTGGAAGTGGAGAAATGGTGGTGGTAGTAGAGTCGTGTGTGATGAAGGGACAGCCTGGGGCGAGAAGCGAGTGGACGTAGCGTACGTGGCGTGGTAGTGGTATCCATGTGGTGGGGATTTGATTGATTGATAGTGATTCTAGCGTGTCAACTACCGAGGTCATTAATCCTGAGTAGTGCATGTTTTTCGTCGGTGGGGGCGGTGATATCCCCCCGCTGGATGGCGAGATTCGGCGCTGATCTATCGTCCACTAGCGGGGTTGTCCCCAAGCAGGTATCTCTCACCAGCGGGGCACCGGCCCAGCAGGAACAAGCTCTAAGCCCCTCGGCCGGTCCCCCGGCATAGTAGCCCGGTGTAGTAGTGTAGTGCATATTAGTGCAAGTATGCGTGTAAGGGATGAGGATAGGGCAAGGAAGAGAAAGGAAAGATCGCGCGTGGTCCGTGGCCCGTTTGGAAGGGCACCGATCAGATCAACTGGCCGCTAGAATTCTTCTCCAGACAGCGACTGAACTCGACTTAGACGCCGACGGGACTCCAACCTAGGACCTCCCGGTCAGAGGCACTGCAGTGACATCAGTTGATTCACGGAACCACCTCTCTCGGAGGGGGATTGGTGTGGTGAGTCGGGAGTTATGGTGATGTGTTGTGGTGCGAAGCGCGGTGAGTGTAAGACAGGCCTGTTCAAAACGGTGGTCTATGGGCCATTGCCCAGGGCACCCGCGGTCACACGGGTTACTACTACACACAATGCTTCAACCCGAGAAGATGAGCTTCGTAGATGGCAGTACGATAGAGAAAGAAAGTGAGAGGAGAAGGTGAGAGGAGAGGGAAGGGGAAAAATCGGTCACATCGATGCTCCGGACATTTTATAGGCACTAGGCTCTAAAACTAGCTCGTTGGGCACACCTGGTGTCTAGGGTATGGCACGATCGGTGACGTTTTGCGCAGTTTGGTGGGGGAGCCGCAACGAAGAAAGAAGCAATGGGGCGGAAAATGGCAGAGAATAACAAAAATAATGTCTCCTTGAAGCTATACCAGTCCTTCCGCTCCTCCTTTGTGAATTGGTGAAGCTGGTGGAGCTAGGTTGACAATTTATCACGGTGTATCCAGCGAATTGACAGCTCACCATGGTTCTCAGGAGTGTTAGTGTGCAGATGAAGCAATGACCAAGGCAACAAACATCTCACACAGAATATAATCATTTAGAAAAGAATGAACGGGAGCAGCGGATGTTTAACGAAGAGCAAAACGCTGTTGGAACGCAAAAGAAAGAAATGCCAGAAAAACACAAGGTATATGACGCAGGGCGAGATAGTGCCATAGGAGAAACGGGATGGACAGGCGGAAAAACACGCTTGCACGAGTTCGATTTGTAAACAGCAGCCGGCAGCGAGCAGACAATTTAGCTGGGAACGGGACGTGAGCGAGCGATGGAACGATCGTGATTAGCGGAGGACGGTGGAAGGGTGGGAGAGCGGTGTGTGGTGGGAGGGGGGCGGGGTGCAGGAGAGAGATTGGTAATCGGTTTCGGAACGGAGTGGGAGCGGGAGGAGGATCGGTGATTAGCGGCGCGAGAGGGTGAGCGGGGAAGGAGCGGAGCGGAAACTGAGGCGAGAAGAGAAGTGGGAATCGGGGAGGGGGCGGTAGTGCGAGCGGAACGGTATGGGAGGGGTAAGGAAAGGGAACGGTAGTGAGAGAGGGGCGGATAAGAGGACGGGAGCAGGAGGGGGAGTGGGAGCCGGGGCAGGACCAGGTGAGACGGCGGTAGCGGGGACGCGACCGGAGGCGAGAGCGGGATTGATCAGGGACAAGGACGAGGGGGCAGCCGGAATGGCAGGGGGGGCGAGAGTGTTTGAGGAAGAGGTGGAGGGCTGGACGCGGAGAGGGGCAAACGAGCCGAGGGCGGGGTTGACAGCGAGGACGGGGAGGCGCGTGAGCGGTAATGCCGCGGCAGGGCGCTCGGGGAGAGCAGTGATAACCCAGTGCGCGCGCACAGACGTGACAGTTTTCCGTCGCATTAAACAGAGCACGGGCTACCCGGACTTTTATTACAGTGACGGGAATCATTTTATGAGGTTCGTTTAACTTGACACAGTGGCGGAAGTGGATGCGGGCACTGCATTGCACTGAATCCATACACCTACAAAAACCTTTGCTGGAGGCGACAAAATGCGCAGGAAAGCGATTTGTTATTTGTTTGCTGAGAGAGTAAATTTCGTGACCTGTGGTATTGGTCAGGACTAATTAAAATTTGACGGATTATGCTCTGGTTTATTACGTCTGATTTCGTCGGTTACTTCTCATTGCGTAATAATTGCACTACATACTGTTACACAAGAGTAAACAGGTGGTTATAAATTACTACACTTATACCAGAAGTATGTAAAATTATGATACTAACTACAAAGGACCATTAACTGTAAGAAGGAAAATCAAAAACATTTTAAAACAAAATTTCTCTTTGTATTTCCTCTAGAAACTAACTACCGTATGTGAATTAATATGTTTATGGAGTGAGTGAGAGAGAGAGAGGGAGGGAGAGAGAGAGGGGGAGAGAGAGAGAGAAAGACACAGAGTGAGAGTGTGAGAGAGAAAAAGACACAGAGAGAGTGAGAGAGAAAAAGACACAGAGAGAGTGAGAGAGAAAAAAACACAAGAGAGAGTGAGTGAGAGAGAGTGAGAGAGAAGAGATAGAGAAAGAGAGGGGGGTCGAAGTTACATATTATATAAATCCGAACAATAACTGAATATTTTATTCCTGACTCCATACTGGACGTTGTCGTGCCTATTTCACATTTCTAGTAGATCATCTTCCAAAGCCCAATTTAATCACTCTGCAATAGGGAGGGGTAATGCTCATAATACTGCCATTTCTTCAAAAACATTCAAGGCAAATTGTGAGAACATTCAGTTTTGTTTTGATCAAATCACCCGATTGAAGCATGACAAACCGACGCCAATGTAACCACGAGCGAGAAGATAGTAATACGTGAAAACGTGATACTGAGATATTGACCTGTTTAGAATTTTAAATGGTTTCATACGAGAGGTTTCTGTTAAAGAAAAAACAGAAAAAAAGCATGGCTTTGAAACTGTCCTTTTTTCGTAACGAAATAAATCAAATGATGAGATGCAAATATGCTAGTTACGGCTCGTATAATTGGAGGACACAGAGCGAGGCTTCCCTGCGACGCCGTACTCCCAAATATTTTACGACATGTACACTCTATGATAGCCCTGGAGGCCGTCATGGTTGCAGCCGCTGTGCTGAACATGCGTCTTCATGGGCACTCCTGCACCCGGAGGCTTTTCGAAGAGCCCTCCAACGCTGGGGAGGCCGTTTGCCGCGTTTACGGCTACAAGCTCAGACGCTGTTGTGGGCGCGATAAGCGCCGGGGGGCACCGCATTGCATGATGGGAACCTGGAAGTGCTGTGAGACCCGCGTTGGGGCGCAATGGAGCATCAGCCGTTATAAATTTAATATAGCCTAGGGAATTAATAGATAAGAAAATGAAGTCGTAGGCTTCCGCGGCCAGAGTCATGTAAATGATCTTGGCTATCCGGGTGACGCCGCGTCGAACGCTGTGTTGCCGACGTTTCGACCAGCGCAGACCAGCCCTGAGGAAGACCACGACGAGATGATCGAAACGTCGGCAACACAGCCTTCGACGTGGCCTCACCCGGACAGCCAAGATCATTTAATTGATAAGAAGACTGACCAAATTCTGCCAAATGATATATGGTGAGATTACATTGCATTCATGGTCACTAACGGTAATTCATAGATATTTGATGTAAATTTGAGAATATACATAACGAACGAAGCATCAGTATCTTTTAAAACATTACAAACCATAATAAATAATACAAATACCCGGTATTAAATTTGTTGTTGAAATACAGTTAATTTTCTTTTGCGTCGAATTAATGTATAGATTATAATGTAAAATTGAAATAATGTGAATTCCTATTTATAGAGGACAGGTATTGAAAAGGCAATTGTTTTATCACCAGTATTAATTCACCAAGCAATCAAGTTGAAATTCACTTGGACAATTTGGACTGGATTTTTATTTCACCGACTTATGCATGTGATGTAATTCATGAAGGTATATTTAGATATTTAAAAATAGACTTTACCGTACTTTATCTCCGGTACTACATTGAGTTTTGAGATATTCCTGCAGTAAGAAGCCAAATCTCTCCATAGTTTTCTTTGCCACGTGAGCCCAGCCTCCTACGCGTAATTGCCAGCCACATCTCGGATCCAAGCCTCCCTCGCCGGGCGTCCTTTACTTTTGGTTCTTATCCTCCCTTTGGTTCGCGATCGTCCTTGCCGTTCCTATTCTCTTTTTCTTTGCTGGCCGCGTCAGTTAGGTTTTTCCACACACGTTCTTACTTTTCAGGAAGAAAAGGGACCTTATTTGAATTGTTGATTGCTATTGTTTCTCACAGCATCAGAACAAAAATAATACATGTGTGATCTAACAATTACTTGAAAAATTCACATATATTGTACCATTTGGGTTTTTGTATTGTATAATTTTTATACTTAATGAGTGTACGGAAAAAGTCTAATCCTTAATAATAATAATAATAATAATAATAATAATAATAATAATAATAATAATAATAATAATAATAATATTATTATTATTATTATTATTATTATTATTATTAAATAATATTTATAAGAACGCACAAGTTTTAAAGAGAATGCAATCCAATACTTAATACTATTACTTAGTGCTCTTTATTACATGAATTTTCTTCCAAAATATTACACTCAAACATTTATTAATTTAAAAAATGCAGCGAACAGATTCATAATCAATGCGATTTTTATTGAACATTCTATGACAGCAAGCGAGCTAAAATTCTGTTCATTTGTCAGAATATACTGTTGCGTGAACTTTACTTTTGTATATGCAACTGATTCTTAAACAATATTAGTTTCACCGTTGGTACCTCTTTTCTCCTGTCATGCGGGTTACTCTCTGATCTGTCGCTTCTCTTTATGGAGCAACCAGGACAACGTGAATGAAGGGTTCGACGGAACCGGTGTGTGTGTGTGTGTGTGGGGGGGGGGGGAACAGTGGTTGATGGGAGCTCAGGGGAAAGGCGAGGGAAAACGAGGCAAGGAGCCGATTGACTAATGTTTCCGGGCACTCAACTGCTGTGATAATTAGACTCATTCGTATAGTGGAAGTTTTTCTCCCGAGACGTGGCGGTGATTCCTTCTCCCAAGGATAGTGAGACACGTTGGGTTGCGGGGGATTTTCAGCTATCTCCCCTAGCCGGGACTCCCTCTAAACTCTCGACATGTGTGGTTGAGTAATGCATGCAAGCTCGTGCGCGCGCGTGTACGTGTGTAAGAGGGAGAGGATAGGACAAGGAAGAGAGAGAAAATATTGTGGCCCATTTTTAGGGTACTGCTCTGGCATTCACCTGTTACTGATCGGAGATACCACGGAAAACTTCCGATCTGATCAGCCGGCCACTAGAATTTCCCTCCAGACAGAGGCTGAATTCGATCTAGCTAAACAGCTGGTATTGAAAATCCGCCACTGTCATCAGGTCTGTCACGCCAGTGCCTCCCGGTCAGAGTAGCCGCAAAGACACCGACTCTGGATCTGAACTAAACTCAGGCGGCCAGAGGACGGGGACGACGGAGACGACGGGGCAGGCTACGCGGGGAGGTCGGGGCCGGGGTGCGGTGGAAGGTGTCTCATTCTGCGGGCAGGGGGCGCGAGTTGTGTATCGACGGCGGGGCGTCTGCCTCGGCCTGGCCGTCCGCCAGCGGCCGTCTGCTTCCGGCCCCTCCCCCGCGCGGCCTTGTCGCGGCCACCGCCGGCGCAGCTGGACTCCTGCGGCGGCCGCGCCGTATTTCGCCTCCGCGGCGGCGCGCCCACCCTCGTGGTCCCAAGGCCCAAAGCTCCTCCAAATTGCTCGCCAACACGCAGCACCCGCCAGCCGCCACCGCACAGGCCGTCATTATCTTTCTGTTAGGGGCCTCTAAGGCGTGATCACGTACGGTACGGTCCCCCCGTGTAATGTCAGAACAATCCTAGGCAGTTTACTATTAATTCAAAGAACCGATAAACAAAAAGTACTAATGAAGTGAACTTAATTTAATAAACCCTACCGCGTTTTGGTAGTGGAGATCACAAAATAACTGAAGAGAGAGTCGTTTTATCGGGAACCATTAGATGCACATCAGGCCCTTGAACGGTACTATATCCACTCCTTTTCAGTTTTCCTTCAGGTTTGGTCACACACGTGATCATTCCAAGTTCGTAGTCATCTATTTTATCGTCAAGTTTTGCAACTTGAATGAAAATTTGTCACAGGCCCCACCGCGCAGGCGAGGAGCCACCCAGAATAGCCTTTTTTGCTTTGTTTATCCACTTGGATATTTTTTTTACAACATGAAATGGATGACAGAGTGCTGTGGGTTAGTCTATTGGGCAGGCGCCCTCATATTTCAGACGAAATTCATTTAATTGGTGATACTAATTAAGCTCGTTTTCTACGCAAATATAGATCTTCCACTACTTTAAATTGACAATGTTCTAATTTGTAAGTAATTTTACGCACCTTATTTTTTAAAAAAGTGTTAATTATGCGTTTGTAAACAGTTGGCTGTTTCCCTGTCGTACGTAGCGGCTTTCGTCCCTTCGCACTGTTTTCAGCGCCTGGCGCGCGTTCTGACCTCTCGCCTCTAGCGAACGACTTTGCTTCTGTCTTCGTTTGCTGGGCCAGAGGCGGATGTGTACTTTACGCCTCCTTCGCAGCGGTCCACCGCCTTCAGTCGGGCTGCGTTGATTTTTCGCAGGGCACAGGCGACCCGCGCTCACAACGGCCGTAGACATCCATCCTTTCGGCATCTCTTTTCTCAAAATTAGTTATCTTTCATTCTGAATTCTTTTTACTCGTTTTACGTCTAAAGTTCTTCCTCGTTACCATACACCAGTGGTTACAGCACATTTTAATTTTGACAACACCCTTTATGGAACGTTGCATATTATCTCTCTACACACATAAGAGATAATGATTATATACTCCAGACGAATGTATGGCGTTTATTATTATAGTCAGTGTTAAGATTCAGGTAGATAATTAAAAACGACAACCATACATGGAAACGATTGTGGAAGATTTTGTAAATGTTTAATTCAAATTTACAAGTATTTTATTCAGATGTGAATTGCCTGGCTCCCTTTCGTCAGAATTGGAATTCCAATTTGAAACATACTATTTACGGTATTATATCACGTTTCATTTACTATTTCTAAAATACTAATTTTTATATTTTACGACAAACAGAAATATCACACATTTTTCTAATTAAGTTGCAATTTGTTTCTTTGTTTCCGAGTTAATTCTCGTGATCATGTTAGGAACTCATCAGATTAATACATCCTAGCGCACGAGCCAATCGTCATACTATCTCTTCACAACACTTCAATACTATCACCAATCGCTTCAACACTCTCGCCCTCTGTGACTCTCCCCGCTCGTCCCCGCCCCCTGATGCAGTTCCCTCTCGGGGCGCCGAGCAAGGCGCTGCGCTGCAATGCGCCGCGCCGGCGGGTGGGGCGAGTCAGAGGAGGAGGAGGAGGGCGGAACCCTTATTCGGCGCCTCCTTCACGTCCAACGCCTTCCGCGGCGCCCCGCCCCCTACGCCAGCCACGCCTCGCCACGCGCCGCGCCTCGGCGCCGCCTTTGTAAAGTAGCAGCCGCGCTGGAATTCAAATGTCCTCCGCCTCGTCGGGCCTCTAGCGCTCCGCTCCGCCACCGCCACCGCCGCGCCCGTTCCGCCCGTCCTGCTTCGACTGGCGGGGAATGAAAGGGCCGAGTGGAGAGAGAGGAGGGTAGGAGAACGACGACGCACGCTAGAGGAGGGATAGAAAAAGTAGGAAGAGGAGGAAAAGGGAGGGAAGGAGGAGGAGGTCCAGGAAGAAGAGAAGGACAAGGAATGAGGGGAGGACAAGGAATAAAAAAGGACAAGGAATGAGAGAAGGACAAGGAATGAGAGAAGGACAAGGAATGAGCTTAGGACAAGGAATGAGCTTAGGACGAAGAATGAGATTAGGCCAAGAGAGAGGAGAAGCAGCAAGGGAGAAAGAAGAGAATGCAAGAAAGGGTGAGGTGGAGTCAAGGACTTAGGAGAATAGAAGGTGTTAATCGCTTAGTATGGATGTTGACTAAGCCACAGTGTATTTGGGAGGGTCATGACTCACATGATGATTACTGGACCCTATCAAAGGAATACGATGAATATAATAAAAATCTATAAAACAGTATGTACATGCACTTCTAAGCCAAGAGTACTGGTAGCAATGCTCATGGCCAAATTAGATGGCCTGAAGAAAACATGAGATTCCATAATTCGATTTCTATGTTTGATTTCTAGTTCTGTATAAAATACGTGCGATCTACTTGAATATAGTATTCAAAACTGAAAAATCTTTGAAACTGTATTTACTTAAACTAATAAGCAAATTTTAAATATTATTAATTACTTCACTCACTACAATCTTAAAAAAAAAATTTACTTTTAACATTTGCATTAGATTTTCGGACAAGCTTAAGAATGGGATGCAAATTTTACCAAGGAAAGTATTTCCCCTTTCCCTGAGATTTTCACCAGTTTGTCTTAATGGAAAGATCACACATATTAATTCCTTGTTTATTTATTTTTACACCCGATTTATATTTTTACTAATTCTTATCACCATATTTAACAGTTAATTTCATAAATTATATGCATGTTATTTGCATTTCTTAATAAACATTAACACCAACAAAATTACATTGAAAATAATGTCCATTTGAATTAGAATTGTATATATTTATACATTTAATTATTCATCACAGTATATCTATATATGTTCTAATAACGAACGCATCACCACTATTTTCTTCTTGGCAGCGAATGAAGTATCTTCAATTTCAGAGAGATTGCGTTGCGAATGGAGAATATGCATACAAATATCTCAGGCACGTGCAGCAAAGTTTAGTTGAATCTGAGGCAAACCAACGCTCGAGGAATGCATTGCTTTATGGAACTCGGTTGAAATGAGTTGGAGAAGGATTAATGCGAATTCACACCACCAACAAATCGGAACATTTCCCGTCGTTTGCATTCAATCATCAACATTGCACGAGGAGGCAAGACGAGAATTGCAAAATGAAAACTCTCAAATTTTCACTGAGATAGAACACACAAGGGACATGAAGTACAGAATGCATAGGGTAAACAAATACACGGAGAACCAATTCAGGGGCAGCTGCGTCGGAGAGTCTGAGAGGGAGCAATTGATAGAAATTGAAAATAAAGTCTGAATAGAAGGTGAAAGGAGAAGGCGAAAATTAGGAAAACAAGAAGGCGAAGGATTCGGTGACGGAGGAGGGGAGGGAGACGGAGAAAAGAGACGGAGGAGGAATAATGGAAGAAGCAATGAATGGTGGTGGTTTATCTATTAAATTATTTATTGGGTTTCAGGGTCCCTGCAACAAGCCATTGAAGCTCATGTAAGGAATTTGAGTAGACAATTAGTATAGGAGTAGCGTGATGAGTTGAATGATGAAGAATGCTAGGATGTGGAAATGGTAGAATTACGCGAAAACCTTCCGAGAGTTCGCTTTGCGAACCACAAATTCCACAAGTATTGACTGGACATCAAACTCGGGCCCCAGATGGAAAGGGTATGAGCTAGCCATTCTCCACGAGCCTTCCCGGATGCAGCAGAGAAGCAGATGGAGGTGGTGTGGTCACGTTGGTGCGGAACAGCACGGGTGGAAGCTCGAGCCAGTGGTGTGCGCGCGACAGTGGTAGACAAGTCGTGAGCGTTCCCTACCAAGCGTCAAAGCAGTTTCGCAAAAGTAGAATCGCGCGAAAACCTGCCGAGGCCGGTTTGTCGACCACAAATTCCACAAGTACTGATGGGGAATCGAACTCTGACCCCAACGGTGGAAGGAGAATGAGCCAGCAATTTCTTCACGAACCTTCTCCGGACGAGGCAGAGACGTCATGAAGTTGGTTTGGTCGAGTTGGTGCGGTTGGGGTGGGGCGCGAGGCAGGGTGTTGCGCGACGGCGGTAGGAAGTCGCGAGCGTTCTCCGCAAGCTAAGCGAGGCATTTGCGCTCGCCGCCGCGCCGTCGCTGCGGCGGCGGCGGCTAATACGTCGAGCTTAAAATTCCGCGTCGTGGGCGCGGCGGAAATGGAACGCGAGTGGTTTAATAAAGCAAAGAGCACGTCGCACGCCCGGGCGCTCGCGGCCGCCGCCGGCGCGGCGACGCCGTCGGACGAGCGAGAGAGCGGGCGAGTGCGTGGGCGAATGGGCGAGGCGGAAGCACGCGCGGACGAGGCAATGGGTAGGCGATCGTGACGGCGAAGGGGATGAGGAACGGCGAGAACGATGACGGGCTTTAATGATGCAGAAATGTGTAACACGATTAGGGAATGTAGGGATAAGGGGGATAAGAAGGTGATGGACATAGAGAGTGATGGGATGAGGAAATGATGAGGGACTGCGAAGGAATAAGAAGGTGATGGCGAGAATTTTGATGTGACAGGGCGATATAAGGGGATGAGGAGAGGAGGAAGAAGATTGAGGGTGTGAGGCCGAGATGAAAATGTGACGAGTGAAGGTGTGAGGGAGAGAGAATAGAGGATTCATGGAAGAGTGTGAATTGGAGTGGGGGTGAAGAGAGAGAGTGAGTGGGGGTGAAGAGAGTGGAGTGGGGTGAGAGAGGACAGAGTGAGTGGGAGTAAGGAGGACAGAGTGAGTGGGAGTAAGGAGGACAGAGTGAGTGGGGTAAGGAGGACAGAGTGAGTGGGAGTAAGGAGGACAGAGTGAGTGGGAGTAAGGACAGAGTGAGTGAGGGTGAAAGAGGACAGAGTGGGAGTAAGGAGAGAGTAGGTAGAGGTGAGAAGGAGGAGAGTGAGTGGGGTGAGGAGGAGCGAGTGAGTGGGGGTGAGGAGGACAGTGAGTGGGAGGAGGAGGACAGAGTGAGTGGGGTGAGGAGGAGAGAGTGAGGTGAGAGGGCGAGTGAGAGAGAACGAGTGATAAAGACTGAGAATGAAGATGTCACGAGCAGTGTGAGGGTTGAGGAGAGAGGTTTGAGAACTGAAGAACTGAGATGATGTGCAATTCTGGAGGTGAAGGAGTGACCAAGCGGGCGGGTGGTTGGGCAGTCCGAACGAGGATGGGCTGTCGGGCGGGTGGGTGAGTCGGGGAGGGGGCGTATATCTGCGTGCGTGTTTTCCAGACGCGCACAACAACAGGCGCCGGCCGCCCCCGCCTCCCTCGCCGCAGGCTGGCGAGACGCATCCCAAGTATTAATTACAGCGAAGTTGGGGCGTCGGCCCGCCGAGAGGCCGGGCCGGGCCGCGCCGCGCCGGCCGACGGGCGCGCAGAGCTGCTCGGCCATGGACGTGAGGCTTGTGCTCAAGTGGACTGACGGGCTGGGGCAGCCCGAGCGCAAGGGATGAGCTTTACAGCCGCGCGCTTTCACTATTCAGCGCTCCGCGGAGGGTGGAAGGAGGAGTTGAGACGAGAAATATACGAGTACGTGGTTAAATGGTGGATTGTTGGGGAGTATTCGTTTAAAACGCTTGTGAAGTTTAGAAGCAGTGGTAAACTTTGGAGTATATAAGAGAAGGAGGCATTTCATCCAAATTCATACGTGTATTTTCATGTGATCTATTAGTTGAAAATCAACGAAAAGCAAAGGTTTGATGAATAAGCTCAACAGAAAATTTTGTTAATTTTTAGTCGCATTTGTATCAAATCAATAAAACAAAAAACAACAATGAACTAACATTCACATACGATCTCCAGAAATAAAAATTAATTACGTGATGAATGGAACGAGACAAGTGAAAAAATAGTCCATAAAGAAACAGAGCATACAGACAAAACGTCCTTAGAAAAATACTCATTTAAATTACACAAGGTAAAGCAACATTGCCAGACATGAAAAAACGTACGGTAACACAATCAAAAGAAAATGTACAAACGCGAGCCATAGCAGAAAACATTACATATATAAACGACGCGCTGGTATAATGAGAGCAGAGAAACACACTTTAACCTCTATGTTACTTCATTTGGTTTCGCTGTTTGGCAAAGGAAGATGAAGGTTTGTGCAAGCGGGAAATTGCGGAGCGCGAGAGCACAGTGGCTGGCGGGGGGAGGGGCAGAGGGAGTCGGGGTATCCTGGGCGCAATGGCGTTGCAGGCAGCGGCAGCGGGTGAGTTACTGTTGCGAGAACGACACACGAGGCGGCGCTTCCTCTTTAGGCGGCGCGGCGCGGCGCGGCGCGGGCGTCGGTAGGCGGAAGCGAGCGAGAGGCTGTCGCGCCGGCGCCTACCTCTCCCCCTCCCCCTCCCTCCCCCTTGACCGCCCTCACAGCCCGCGTTGCCCCAAGCACTTCCCACTCCCGTGAAAGTGAGGTACAGAAGCTTCTGTTCGCAAATATCTGCCTTCTAAAATAATGAAATTCCTGCCTCTTTCAATTCTGCCGTTTCGAAAGTATAACCTATTAATTCGGTCAGCTAGTCATTTATCAACTCATGTAAGACCTTGTTCTCTTATACGTCCTTGTTCTTTCATACGTCGACAATTTTTGAACTATTCATTAATTCGTTCAATCATTTATAATAATTATTCATTGTATGTATGTATTTGGCATTTTAGGTTGATTGGCCGACTTTGCCGGCTAGCTAACGGTGTCCCCCATGCTAGGGACTAGTTTAATTTCCATACTTGGGGGGTAAGAGTGACATGTGTCGAACATGACTTATTCCTTTCATTGTAACTAGCAAACTCTGCCTGCCTGAGCTTTTCTTCGTCACACAATACTATTATTATTATTATTATTATTATTATTATTATTATTATTATTATTATTATTATTATTATTATTATTATTATTATTATTATTATTATCATTGTTATTATAATTATTATTATCCATTCACTATCTGATTAACCAGATGGAGTTGCCATGTTATTAGAACATGACAATCACCTATTAAATAGCTCCGCTGGCCTAGCCCGCTCTGCCCCATCCACTTAGCCCAAACTGTCGACCACCCACTCTACCTGCCCGACATGGTCGCTCCGCTGAATTTTTCCGTTCCTCTCGCTCCACTGCCTTGCTGGATCAGCCCTCCCCGCCCGCCCTGTGTGTACGAAGGCGGTTCCACAAATTCGGCATTCGCCCAATAACGAGCTACTGCTCGCCCAATTCCGAGCAGCTCATGCGCTTGGTGAATCTTCGCTTCCTTTGATGTGTCGAAAAGATCAACACGCGGTTGGTATAGCGAGCACCATATGTTTGTCGCTCGGCAACTCATCCACATTACTCGGGATGCGAAGCGATGCTGCTTACTGGCCGAATACCGCATGTGTGATGCGGACTTTTTAGGTCACTGCAGGTAGGTTATTCTTGTTATGCGAAAATTTCCCTCATCACTCTCTGATTCGAAGAGATGGTGGGGATGTGTTAAAACTAGAGTATTCTCCCCATTGTAAACACGCTTTGTTGAAATTGCTTCAGATATCACAGACGTACTGGAACACTATATACACACTCACACACTCACGCACACGTATGCACACATACACACATTAATACACACACACTCGTTTCAAGTTTATGCACTGTTGTCTGACTTGGCAGAGTCTTCCGTGTCAACGTTAATGTCAAATCCCCTTTCCGTCTTTGGCGAAATTTATTTCACGAACGATAGAACACTGCAATGTTCTATCATGCTTTCCGTTTAATCAAAAATCTCAAAATTAGTTTGCTTTTGACAGTTTCGATTGATTTATTTCTGATTACCATAGAATTACATATTTTATTGTTATCAATTTAAACCAGAAATCAATTGCAGATCGAACAGAACAGGAAGAGTTGATTACTTTTATATTTGTGTACACGAAGCGGACCGTGTGTACATTAGAAAACATTCCGTACCACGCCCATTCGCCGTGTGTTTCCACACTGTTGTGCAAGATGGTTCGAGGCCGCTGCACCGTTGGTGGCAATGCCTCTATGGGTACTCCATCCGCCCATTGGCTGCTCACCGCCCCGCGCCGCGCCATTGCTTTGTTTCGGCCCGCCTCGTATCGCTGCCCTCCGCTTCGCACCACTTGACGCCCTGCCCCTCCCCCTATCGCTTCCCCTGTCGCCATTATGCTCCGCCCCACCCCCCGTCTCTCGGTCCGCTCCATTTGCCCACGAGTGGACGCGAGGGCCCTTCCTGCCACGTCACAGGCAACAGGTCATTCCAGGGTTCCTATTTTCTCCGTCAGCTTTCGTGATTGCTTCCAATACGCGCCTATTTCCATCGGTTTCTTTTCACGTAGAAAAATCATCGTCTCTTTTCTTTGCTGTTCTCCGCTTTTTCTATAACCTTCCTTTCTTTCGCGCATGTACACTTCACCTTCTTCTACCATTTCATTCACGTTTCACTCAAACCCCCTCCGTCTTACTCTCTCCAACCACATAACGCCGGCGTCCCATTTCTCTTCTAACCCCCAAACCAACCCTCACCCACCCCAACCCGCCGCCCACAAGCACTTCGCCCTTCTGTCTCTCACTCTTTCTCCTCCTCCTCCTCCTCCTCTCTCGCCTGCCAACTCCGCGCCGGCAGTTGCTCTGGCAGACCTCTCGCCGCTAAACGAGCTTCATAAAATCGCTGGGCTGTCAAATAAAGCAGCGCGGCGACGGAGGCGGGGAGAGCGGCGCGGCGCGGGTGGCGAAGAGTGCGAGGGAGGGGTTGGGAGATGGGGCGGGCGAGCGGCTCCCAATTGGGCGCTCTCGCTGCCTCCTGACGCCCCCTGATTAGTGAGCGTGAGCCGTCTTCGTCCCGCGCGCGCACCTCGTTCTCGCTTTCCGGCGCGCGCGTTTTAATGAGGTGGTCGGCCGCGCGGAGCACCTGCACTGCAGCAGCCGGCAGCCGCGCCGCGTTGCGCTTAACCCCTCATCCCCCGGCTCGCGCGCCTCTCCACTCGTTCGCCAGCCCACTCGCTGGCCCACTCGCCCGTCCGTCCATTCGCCAGTTCACTAGCCCGCCCACTCGCATGGCCACTCGTTCATCCATTTGCCCGTCTACTAGCCCACCCGCCTGCACGCCTACCCACTGGCTTCTCTGCCTGCCCACCCGCCTGCATGCTACCCCCGTTCCACCTGCCACCCACCCGCCTAGCTGCCTGCTTACCCACCCTGTCTGCCTGTCCACTTGACCGTTCGTTAGACTGCCACCCGCCTCCCATTTTATCGTTAGTCCGCCCACGTACCCTCCTGCTCACTCACTCACTCGCCCTTCTGCTCACTCACCCACTCGCCTTCCCGCTCACTCACCTACCCCATCCCACCCTCCGTAAATCACTTTCCTGTCTACTACAAACCTACTTGTCCATCCACTCGCCTACTCGACAGGCCAACCGTTTACTCGACCTTTCGCTCTCCCACCCGATCCTCCACTCACCGACCCAAACGGCTACTCGACCGCCCAATCGCCTACTCGACAGCCCAGTAGGTTCTCGTCCGCTCGTCTGTTGGCCCCACTCGCGCGCTCGCTCGCCTTTTCGTTCTCCCACCCTCCAACACGCTCGCCGCCCTGCGTAATCGCTGGGGCGTGGGGGTAGGCGGGGCGAGGCACGGCGCTTTGGTACCATGTACCGGGCAGGCCGACGCGTATATACACGCTGTTTTTGTCTTTTTAACGCGTTTCCAAATCCTCGCAATAACGAAGGGTTAAAACTGGCGCTAGACGCGAAGCGTCGCTGTGGCCTGCTCGTATGTGTGGGTGTGTTTGTATGTGAAGGGGGGGGGAGGGAAAGCCTGCGCGCGGTGACGTGCTCTTGTGGAGGCATTCGCGGAAGAGGGAGCCAAAACGCCTACAGCTCCGGATTATCGAAGCGCGCGAATTATATGTGCGGTCGAGCTGAAAGCGTCGAAAAAATTCGAATCACTTCATTCTCTAAATATCAGTTAACGCATAAGCGTGTAATTGATTTGTAGCATACGTCGAATAGCATGCAAACGATCAGATTGTTGGAGCCAAATTGATCTCTAGTTTGAAAACGTTTTTGGTACATAAATAATGATGTGGTTCATGTAAAATATTTTTCATAAAGCCTAATCGCTAAAACACACATATTACGCATAGATTTTAAATGTTAATTGATAATAATTAAAAGCAAATTTTAGAATGTTAAAAAAAAGAATGTTAAAAATATAATTTGATAATATATAATTCAGTATCGCTAATTATGCATATGAATTTTAAAACAAAAAATTAAATTCTGGTTAAATATTCCACCTGAAAATGAAGAGAATCTAAAATATTTTATGGTTGCGTAATGATTTCATTTTGTGGCCACGCATGAATGGAATGTGTTCGCATAAATAATAGTGAAACTGGTTCCGTCCAAGTAGAACCTGGCAACGTCCACTGGGGGTGCGCGGTGAGGAATATGAGCGGTTCAATGTGTTCGTGTTGTGCATTCAGAACCAAATCCCTAAAAGTAGCGAAATATTTGCGAGCTTTGAGTCCGTTGCAACCGTTTGCTCGAACGTTTTCGAGAGAAACAGAGTTCCACGAATAGCGCATGCAGAAGCCATCAGTAATATGTACGCAATACATTGAGAAGATACCCTCACTCACAAAGAAGAACCAGGATTGAAAGGAATGAATATTACATTTATGATTTACTAATTGCCCTGCTTTTATTATTTCCATTCATTATGTATGACTTAGTCCGCAGTTGCGTTTAGTTGGTACCCTTTAAAGTTTGATACTTATGTCATTTATGCATTGGCAGTAGACCCTCTGAATACTAGAAGAGGGAGCGTAGGAAAGAACACCTTCAATTCATTGCTAGTTTAATTTTAAATGAATTCGTTCCGTCTTGTTTTCAAAACGGTTAGAGAAACCCATCGAATTTTAAATTGGTCATACTACCTCCACAATCGCAGAGGCCCATTGTGGCGCTTAAACAGAGGTGACGGAGTACCTCGGATAAGATATTGCTTATTCTGAATGAACGGCAGCCAAAAGTGGCGTCGTGAGAAAGGACACTGCAAAGGTGAAGAGAACTTTCTCTCCGCCTAAGTGAAATAATGGCCGATCAAATAAGTCGCAGAGACAATTCATTTTCAGCAGCGGTTAGGGATACAAACTTATGAGCCGGTTGTTACCCGTTTCGGATGGTACTGGGACACGGTTATTATTGGGAAATTTATATGGATAGACTGGTGGATCACGCTAGAATTAAAAGACATGCTTCACAAATACGTGTCCAGCACATAATCCTCGCAACAACCGGAAAGGAAAATTATCGTTTCACGAGAACTCTATTCTCGAGAACGTAACAAACTTTGCCCCTAGCGTCGCGTTGGAGCAGCTGGCGCGACACACAACCGACTTCTCCGGCAACGACCTCCGAGGACAGAGATTAGGCAGGAAGTGCTCTGCTGCCCCGTTACGCACCCCGCTCACGCCCTCTCTCGCCCTCGCCCTCGCCCTCCCAGAGGGCGGCGGCGCGGGGCGCTCCCCACGGGAACGCCGCTCGCCCTGTCCTCGCCCTCGCCACGCCTCGCGCTCCCGACCCGGCGTGTCCCAGACACCGTCGGGCTAGGGGCGACGCGCGGAGAAGCGGTGCTGCTACTACCGGCTGAGTTGAGTTTGAAGAGAGTTTAGCGTGGAGCAAGGTCGAATTTAGCCGCTGTCTGGAGGAGAATTCTACCGGACGGCTGCTATGAGTGAGTGGTTATGATTCGTGGTTTCTCCGATTAGTTCCAGGCGTATGTTTGAAAATGGGCTATGGACTGTGCGGGATCTTTCCGACCTCTTTCTTGTTCTATCCTCTCCCCTTACACACACACACACACAACCGGACACGCACACACACGTACAATTACACTTACTACATTACCGCACATCTCGAGGGTTTAGAATTTGTCCCGACTGGAGCGGTGCTTGGCTGGTGGGAAATACCTGAATCAGGAAAATCCCGAAAGCCGCTGGTAGACGCCACCAAAGGGGGAATAACATCGTCATCTCGTGTGTTCAAGCATGCACTGCACTTACGGGACTAATTACCATAGCAGTTGCTGGCACGTAAACATGAAATAATCAGACATCCAGAGATACGTATTGCACTTTATGAGATGTATTTATCATTACCATCGTCAAAATATGTATGTTATTGTAAACATTTTGGCAGATATTTCATTCACAATGTTATATTCTTACTATCGAGTGAGAACAAGAGTGCCCATATTAGGGAAACTGATAGGATGTGATTCATATATTAATGAAACCATATAGGAGGTTTGTCGATGAATATGACAAATCTCCTTTACTACAAATCTCCGTAAACGCACTCTCTGTATCGTGGTGTCGCGTGGCTGAATGTGGAAGCAAGAGCTCAGCGCAGGCGCTCGGACGCTTGCAAAATTTCAAATCGTAGCCGAATTTTAGTTCTCGTACCTGCCGTTCAAAACAGCTACCAGCCGCGTTAGTTTTAGTGCTAGTTTCGGGACGGAAACCGTGGAGACAACATGAGGCACACCTGATAGCAAACTAGCAAGCGCATTAACTTTATGTTGTCATGTTCGCGAGCTCGTTACGCATCACGTTGCTTTTCTGCCATTTCTTGTCATAAAAGCGTCGGACATTTTGCATTGCACAGGGTCATGGATGTTTTAAAGCCGCTCCACACATTCGACATTCGCCGAGCAGCGAACTATTGCTCGCCCAATCCCGAACAGCTGATGAGATCTGCGAATGTCCACTTCCTTTAATGTGTTCAAATGACCGACACGCGGTGGGTAGGGTCAGCACCGAATGTTCGTTACTCGGCAAATAGCAAGAAACTCATCAACACTATTTGGAATTCGGCGAGGGGTTGCTCGCTTCGCCGAATACCGAATATGTGGAGAAACTTAATGCAAACGCGAGGGTCGAAGGCCGAAAGATTCGCCCTCAACAAAGAAAAACGCAGCCTAGAGTCAACTGCATTTTAAGTAACTACGCATAAAATATGGTGTAAACTATGCGTTGTTCTGATTAAAGGATGTTTTATATTAAAGAGAGGTCCGACGGTCCTAGTCCTTGGCCCAACTTGAAAATACGTAGCGAAGCGTCAACTGGCCTTTGTAAGTGAACCGCGCTGGAAACCAAGAGGAGTGTGAGTTTAGAAGTATCTTGCTGAAAACGGCAATGGTGGCGCTATGACCGGCAGCACGAGAACTAAATTTCGTCTCTGATTTAGATGCCTTGTCGTTGCTGAGGAGCCTCGCTGGGGCTCCGTGGTTCGCTGTGGTGGTCGTTGGAAGCGTCCGCCGCAGCTGCCTCGCTCCCTTCCCCCTCCCCACCCCTTTCCTTTGCCGCTGTTCCATGCCCCCGCGCCGCAGCGGAGGTCTATCGACAGCGCTCGCGACAGCCACTCTGCAGGAAACAGCGCCCTTCCCCCCGCCCCCGCCTTCAGAGTCCGAAGCTTCCTCCGTTTCTGCACCCCCGTTCAGGCCAGGCTATTCCTCCGTTTCTCAACTGCACTCTCGTGCAGCTCCCGCTCTGCCTCGAAGATCTTGAAACGCTAAGAGATTGTAAGTGACATGAACCAACGTTTGTAAAATGCTTGCTTTTGTTATTTTAAAAACATAGTGGACAATCGGTGAAAGTGTGAAAGTTTATGGCAGATAAAGAATATCAAAAAGAGGAACATTTTTTCACTGATTATAATTCATACATTGTTATTAGTTTTATAGATCATCATATTCTTTCTTACGAAAAACTATAATGAACGAATACAATTATATTTGTATGCTTTTATGTAGTAATGAAGTAATTATGAACACACAAATCGAGTTATTCATTTATCGAACGCGGTGCGTAATGTTTTCTCAGCGCCAGCGTAACCAAAAGTTGAAGGACAAAAGAAAAATGAAATGAAAATAAAAATCATTTCTCTTATCTCTTTTGAGACAAGTAAATTTTCTTCGTTTGCCTGTTCCTTATTTTCTCCGCGTTCTCATCTTCAATATTACGTGTCTTTACTATGCCGACATATCTAACGGCGTTTACACTTCATTTAGAGATAATTTAAACTCATGGTTATGTTTCATTGCATCTTTCCAATGATACTTTCTTATCTCGTTAGACAATCCTTAGTTTCAATTACTAAATTAGAAATACTGCATCTTCTTTTTTTAATTTAAGGTCGCATCATCATCTACGTCATTAGCGCCCACTGCACCTTTGTTGATTGCGAGATCATTAAGATTACCTCCTTCTACCTCTTATTATTTTTCTCTTTCTTCCAATTTCCACTTATTTTTCCCGCTAGGATTCAGTCATTCGTTGTTATCCTGTCACTTGTAGTTAATCTTTTAGATTCGTGAAAAACTATTCCAACTTTTTCATTCAGAAATATAGAGATAATTTCGGCAATGCTTTTCAATTTTTCCCGTTTTAATCCATCACGAGAGCGTTGCGTTCGATTTTTACGATTTATTTTGTTGTTCTCCGATCCAATCCGTTTTTTTTCTTGGAAGTCTGAAATAATGATTCTTCCCCTCCCACCGGCCCGCCTTCACGTCTTCAGCCTTCTTACGAGGCGGCGGCGTGCCTTCTCGCCAGCGGCGGCCGAAAACTCGTCCTTCAACAGGGAAATAATTTAGAGACGACTCGCGGGGCGAAGAACTCTGGAAAAACTTTCGCGGCTTCGGAGAAGCAAGAAAACTCATAAAAACATCATTTGCGGGGAAGAAATGCAGACAAAAGGTAAGATATGACGCGTAACCCGGGACGCCAAGCATCCTTAGAAACGATCGCTCGTGCAGCTGTGCAAAAAAGGAAGCCACAGCAGCTACGATTCCATCGCACTCCGCCTCTGTCTACGCCACCGCCACCGAAACATCGCCCGTCGCCGCCGCCCGCTACAGGAAGTCCCTCCAACTTCCTCAATTAATAAAATTTCAAATTGCGCACAAGCGAATAAATTACATTTCCCATCAACCAAAAACGTGTACAAATCGTTTTGCGTCTCGAAAGAACAACTTTCGTAATACGAAATCTTGAGTTCCAAGACGAATTTAGAAAGACAATCATTCGTGGTGACGACACTTTTGTATTAAGTTATTTGTTAGGTACGTATATAGAATCACGATTTTCTTTACATAGAAGTGAATAATTTTTAATCACGTTTGTGCATTTGTCCGAAAACGAAAGACCAGAAGCGATTCATGTAGAGGCTACTTAGAATTGCTCAAACTAAGAATTGGATAAATTAGGCATTTTAAATATCACTTAAGGTCGAAACCTTCTGGCTACCTGACAGCGAAACAGAGAAAAAATGATCCCTGACATACTTTGAGAAATATCGCAAATCTCTTCCAACCTCAAAAGAAAATAACGATTTTAGGAGTAGACTTTATCACCGTTGTTAGTACAAAGTTAAAAAATACCAGATGAAATGAAGAAAAGATAGTCTATTACATGAAGTATATTATTATTATTGAGTTACAATTAAATGTTAACAAATTTCATTATGACATTTATGAAAATTTGTGACCAGAAAGTGTTGAGCAAGTATGAAAAACTGAAGGTTGGATTACATATGTTGATACAACATCGCAAAAGTACGACAATCTATTTTCATTTCACCATGAACACATTAGTAGAGTATCACGAAATTGTGTAACAATTACTCACTTAATATGTTTTTATTTCCTGAAGAGTTGAAGAAAACATATATTTTCAACTAAGCTATATATTCAAATTTATAAATTTAACTACAAAAAATGTTAAGAAAAATATGAATCTTACTCATCTCAATTTTTCAGATATAATTTTCCGTGATATTCAACATGCGTTTCTGTGATTCCGCCAGCCTTCATGCATTTTGCCCGAGAGTTGCGTTGCGGCTGCGACTGCGACGGGATGAACTGCAGCAGCGCTCTCCATAAACCTAGCGGCACTCGCGGAAACTTTCCATCTCCTTCCACCGATCCTCCGGAAAGGACGCAAGGAAGCCTGTTATTTATGACCTGGACCCGAAGCTGCGAGCGAAATATCGAAAACCGCTATAGGAAACCTATGGCATATTTATACGTCCCCAACCCCTAGTAATCAAATTAATAGGTTGGCATTCAATTAGCATGAAATAGATAGTAAAGTTAAACCGAGTCTGAATGTAAACTCATGATCAAATGTGAGCAGTAATGAAACGCCAAATTTACGCAATAAATCAGAGTTTATTTGTATTTGTGGAATATTTGTATTGCCAATTTAATTTTTCGTTCAACGCAAGTTTCCAGAATTATAACATCACGGCATACTTTCGTTTTACTCTTAATACGAGTGCCATTTATTATCATTCCATATACAAAACCTTACTTTCAGTAATTTTATCAAGTTGCACCTGTCACTCACGAACGTATTAGGCGGGATTGGAATCAACAGCATTCTTGGATCTAATTCCCACTTGATCTGTACCAGCAATCCGGCTAGTTAGTATTTAAAATGATTGAATTCACACGAAGAGTGTTTATTTTAACCCACTTCTTACATGCATGTTTAGTAACTTCATAATCGGATTACATTTATAATTATTAATTGTGCAGTAAGCCATGAGGTAGGTCGAGAAAAGCTGAACTAATGGGCACAGGAGTCATGTGGTCGTGGCCCTCTAATACGGTAAAACACTTTTAGCTTAAACCCACTTCAGTTAATTACATACGCTCCGGTATAAAATAAACACATCTCGGGTTTGTATCAAAGAAATAAGTTCATTGGAATCCGACAATGTCAAACGCACATCTCTATAATCTCGATATTTTTATGTATTCCTCCGAGCATCTCTTGTTCAAGCAGCACATATATACTCTCATAAGATATGTTCCTTCTCCTTAAAGGCTCTATTTGGATAAAATAGTAAAAAGGTCCTCCGCTTGAAATCGAAAAGAAAATCTTACATAAGGACTGTGACCACGAAAAACATTTTTTTAATGATTTCTCCCCCCTCACATTCTTTGTAATAACGAAAAACGTGTTTTTTATTTTTTTATTGAATTGGCAGTATGAATTTCCAAGAAAAATAGTGATAATTTATGTGGAATTTACACAATATTTCAGAAATAATTTTAAAAGTTTTATTGGCCGCTAAATTCGAACTTTTAAATGGATTTTAACGCTTTGGAATTTTTTAAATAACGTTTTTATTCCGTCGGATGCACAAGAAAATTCTCAATTGTTACCCTAAAAATCAGCTATCTTCTTGAATTTTTTCAGATTTTTCTGATCAGAGCACCAGGTTTGAAATATATATATATATATATATATATATATATATATATATATATATATATATATATATATATATATATATCCCATTTTGTGCATATAGAACCATAGTATATTTTTATGTATATAGAACTATCGAAAAGTATATAATTACAATATTTTTTGTTTTATAGAGATAATATTCGCAATATTGAAGTCACAACTTTGGGCCTTGGAGAGTTTCTAGCTGTTTTCTTATCACACACCTCGTTATCAGAGAGGCGAGGAAAGACACTCATCGCTACCTAAGCGTACCTTCAAACCCTTTTATGAATATCCATATCACGCACGATTACATCTCATCATCAATATCAAGGAGTAGACGATAAATAATTCCATCCTAATTATCTAAAGGATGGAATATAAGAATATCGTTTTGGTATTATCGATTACTGGTATTATAACTTACTTAAAAATACAACTGCTTAAGATATTCTGTTTTCATTAGATACCTCCCAAGTTTCTGTCGGATTCTTCTTTCTAAAAGTACGTTTATTCTCATAAAATTAACAATAAATGGGAGAGACTCGTAGAGGGGAAAAAGAACTACAAATGATGACAGTGTAAAATAATAAATTGTGATTCTGATAATATTGTTATAAGTATGTCCCTAGTCGGCAATTTGAATTCTGTATTAAGCTCTCATAGAACATGGAATTTCTTACTTTTTTGAGGATTTAGAGCAATGGTGTTTAAAATAGCAGTTGGCAGATTTTAAAAATCGTAGTCACTTCCAAACGTAATCACTCCTGACGCATATACACGTTACAAGGACGTAAAAATACACGAATTTTCTTTTTCATCTCGTTCATTTTAATCGCTTCATTATTTCAAACAAAGTGACATCAGTAACCATTTGCAAACGTTTACATATTCATAATATTAATCTCCTCTCATAAAAAAGGACTTTAAAATTTAAGAGCGTATTTTACGCACGAGAATGCAAACAGACGTAACACAGAAATTATATAATAATATCGGTGCGACGGTTGGCACAACGGTAATACGCGACATGCAGTGCAGTGTAATAACCGTTAGGGAAACATAGTGCAAGTGGTGCGCAGTAATTAAGCTGCGCTTGTATGAAGTGGAACAGCTGTAGTGCTGTGGGTACCTTGTTGAGAGGAAAATATGGGATGCTCTGCGCACACTGATACTCAATCTGCAGAGGCGGACGTGGATGAGGAGAGGGTACAAGGGAAGGATGATAACGAGGATAAGGGTGAGTTTAAGAACGAGGGAACAAGGTTTCCGCAGGGGGAGCAGGGTTGCAGACAAGAAATGGGTGCAAACAGGACGAATTCTGAAAAGGAGGCGAGGGAAAGGGAAATTCGAAGACGGGGCGAGAGGACGGGGCGAGAGGACGGGGCGAGAGGACGGGGCGAGAGGACGGGGCGAGAGGACGCGGCGAGAGGATGGCGCCAGAGGATGGCGCCAGAGGACGGCGCCAGAGGACGGCGTCGAGAGGAGGAGCGAAGGGCGCGCCAGAGGACGGGGCCAGACAGGAGCGAGAGACGGGGAGGCCAGAGGACGGCAGAGGCCAGGAGAAGGAACGGGAGCGACGAGGGCGAGAGGAGAGGACGGGGCGAGAGGGAGGGCGGAGGACAGGGCGAGAGGACGGGGCGAAGGACAGGGCGGGAGGACGGGGCGAGGACGGGGCGAGACAGGGGGACGGAGGAGACGGGAGCGAAGGAGGAGCGGAAGGCGAGGCGAGACAGGAGCGAGAGGACAGGAGCGAGGACGGGAGCGAGGACAGGGCGAGAGGGGGCGAGAGACGGGGCGAGGACGGGGCGAGAGGACGGGGCGAGGCGAGACAGGAGCAGAGACGACGAGACGAGGGCGAGGACGAGGAGCGAGAGGAGGAGCGGCAGGACGAAGGAGGAGGGCGAGAGGACGGGGCAAAGGACGGGGGCGAAGGACGGGGCGGAAAGGGGGCGAAGGACGGGGAAGGGGGCGAAGGACGGGGCGGAGGACAGGGGCGGAGGACGGGGCGAAAGGACAGGGGCGAGAGGACGGGACGACGAGGACGGGACGGGGAGGAAGGACAGGGCGAAGGACGGGGCAAGAGGACGGGGCAAGAGGACGGGGCAAGAGGACGGGGCAAGAGGACGGGGCAAGAGGACGGGGCAAGAGGACGGGGCAAGAGGACGGGGCAAGAGGACGGGGCAAGAGGACGGGGCAAGAGGACGGGGCATGAGGACGGGGCAAGAGGACGGGGCAAGAGGACGGGACGAGAGGACGGGACGAGAGAACGGGGCGAGAGAACGGACTAACAGAGTGTCACGTCACCAAATTGTCTTTACTGGTTTTGAAAGCCAAACATTGAATACAATGTGTAGTTTGTTTAATATTAAATTATGTTATGTTGTTCAGGTTTGTTGTGCGCAGAATCATTATGCAAAACCATTGGGTATTCAGTAGGAAATGCCAAGAATTATTACCATGCTAAATGATCCAAGTTGATCAAATACATTTTCACCCAATCCTAGACTTGAAAACGACACAAAACTTATAACGACAAAAAGTGTTAGAAACTACCCAATTTTGTATCAACTTTTGAAAGCTCAACTTTCAGATGCTGTACTTTCAAATGTTCGGAGTTATTTAGTAGTTTGTAAACTGCTAAAAAATTGATCGTCACTTTTCTAACCCCAACCCAAGTTGCATGGCATGGCACGCGGGAGGTGGCGTCGGCCCTAGGGGTCGCTTCCATTAGCCAAATGGCACAGCCAGGCACCTTCAGATACACGTCCCCCTCTCTTCCCCCATTCCTTCCCCCCCTTCCCCCACCATACTCCTTTCGTGGGCGGGCGTAACACGCGCAAAAAGTGCCCGACACGCCGCTCCAAGCACAAGCACGCGTGCCTCTGGGAGAAACGAGCGTGTGGAACCCATTAAGGCAAGAATTAACTTGCGCACTACGCGGACCTGCGAATTGCGGAAGTTGAGCGAAGTTTTTTTCCTCTGAACGCGAGTTCAAAGAGAAGGACCGGCGGGACGGGGAGGGGCACTCCAATTGCATTTGCCTACGTAATGCTAAGTGCGCGGCACAGAAGTCCACGGTGAAACGATGTGCAGTTTAAAACAAGTCGCCGGAGACGCAATGAAGGTGCGACGTCCTTTACATTCAACAAGGGTAATTATCGTTTTCTTGTGATAGGGAACGAAAGAAGAAGATTAAGGTTTCGCTTGACTTACTTTGAAGTGTTTGGAAACAATGTTCATTTACCCTTCTATAATTGGATTTCTATTCGAGGCAAGTCTAGTAAGTTTCATCGTTCTAACGACTTCATGAAGTCTTAAAGATTTAATGCATTAAAGTGTCAATTGAACGTGTTTTTATTATTATTATTATTATTATTATTATTATTATTCCATTTTTACCTCATCGCGAGATACATTTAGTGCATTGAAGAACTCGCAGCTAGTCGCAGCTCTTCGAATCCTCGAAACTTTTCCGAGATTTTCTGACTCAATGAGATGAGCCATTCTAGGATGGGTGATGGACCATTGCTCGGCCGTAACCATGGGAATTGGAATGAGAATGAGAGAGGAAGAGAAGGAGGGTACGCAGTTCGTGCTCCAAATTCTAGTGTTCCTCCAGCATTCGTTTGGAAGTTATCATGTGTACCTCAGAAACCACTATCAGAGCAATCGGCCAAAAATTTCAAGTTTGGCCGGCGCTATACATTCATATAGTGAATTTCTGGCTCCTTGTTAGCATCGAACTCCTAACCTCCCAAACACTGGTACGCTCGAATTGTAAGAGCTTGGCTTCGCACTTGCCGCGTCGGCTGTGATTTATTTATTTTTAACGATTAATTAATTAATTATTATTATTATTATTATTATTATTATTATTATTTATTCTTCTCATGATAATAACTATAACAATAATAATGATATGTTTTAATACAGTTCTTAATAGGAATGAAGTCATGACGTTATGAAAAATGAGATATTTTCTCTTCCTTGTCACTATCAAGATTTTTACGAACTATTATATGATCAAACAAAAACACACAAAAAAATTCTTTAACATAAATTGTCAGATATTCAGTCATTTTCAGTGATGTCAAAATAAATGTTTAACATGTGGCCGTAGACCCCAGCTGACAGCGCTTCTGCTTCAGCGACCCTTCACACGCCGGAGGCCGCCCAGTGCGTTGGAGGCTGCCGAGGGAACCGACCCGCGCGTGGAAAAACGCACCGCCACCGCAACCGGAGACGCGTCCCACGCTCCCCTCTCCCCGCCGCCCCTTGCCGGCCGGCGTGTCGCCTCGCGTCGCGGGGGGCCCATTTATTCGGGGCACGCCGCGCGGCGTCCATTAGCAGATCCGCCGGTCGCATTAGCACCCGGCCCCGCCCCTCTCCACCTTCCTCCACCCCCGCGATTGGGTTCGGCGGAGCTTCCAGGCGCGTGGGTTATCGAGCGAGATTGCGGATCTGATTAATAACCTCCATCGACTGGGCCCCGTGGCTACGCGATGCGGCACGGCGCGGCGCGGCGAGACGCGACGCGGAGCGCGTGAGCGGCCTGCGATACGAGATGCGCAGGTGAGCACGCGCGGGGGGATTAGGGGGGCGGGGTGGCACCGTGGGCCGATACCTGCGACAAAGCGACCAGGAATGCAGTTTCCGGCGCGCTCGCTGGCCGTATCTAGGTATCGGGTAAAGCTATTTTAACCAGGCCAGTCAGGAAATTTGACAGTATTAAAACACTCCATTTAAGTCAGATAATATTGCGGGTATCACAGATTTCACGAAGAAAAAGAACGAGTATCTTTTGAAAAGAAGTAGCAAAATTTTTTTTTCCTAAAGCTGTTATATCATTAGTAGTATTTTTAACATAAAAAAATATGATTCAACAAGAAATGACTATTGCCTGGGTTTTCTTATTTCAAGTTCAGGTCGACTGCTCAAAGGAATCGAACAACACGTAGGCTAATTAGAGCAAACGGAGGTCGGGCTCTTTGATTAAAGCAACGTAGAGAAATAAATACCTACACATTGAACCCTACAAATTGACTAAGAACCTCGGAAAAACCAAGAACAAAACAAATATTTGTGTCCACAGGGATCAGGTCACAAAGAAAATAGTAGTTCAATAACGGACAATCTAAGGAACAACCATATAAGAGAAAAAATCAGGCTACACCCAATCACTTGAATGTACACAAGATCATAGAAGAAATGGAACGAACATTTACCTTGCATGTTGAATGAAAAAATCGTAAAGATTGCACGGGATAACAGCCCCAAAAGAACTACATCTCTTTAGTTCAATGAAAAGATCCATTTTAGAATAACAGGCTGAAGGCTTAGAGATAAAGAAGAACTTGTCTTAGTTAATCATTAACACGGGTAAGCAATAAAACACGTAAATACGCGTGCATGGACCAGACCTCTAATACTTGGGAGAGGAGGTAAGTTTTCTCCAAAAGTTCATTTTCCATAATAAGGCATCGCGCAAGATTACATTAACTATCCTTACGAGACCCGTCAATTAATTAGAAAATGGTAAAACGCTTCATTCTAAACCAATTTTGTATTATAGATAAAGTACAACATGCACAGTAAACCAACGAGTGACCACCTTACGGTGTAGGAACTACACTACATTTAAGAATATACTTCCAGCAGTCGAAATACATTTTGTGGATTCAATAGTCAATTTTAACATCTTAGTTCTACACATCGCCTTCGTAGATGCGCGTGCACGAAATAACTTTAGTTTCGGAAGAAGATGAGAGCTGCATAATCAGGTTGGGAAATTAGAGCTGTATTTATGCCTTCCCACCATTATCATTTTTCATTTCATTTCTTGAACTTGGCGGGATTACACATTAACTTATTGGAACGTTGATAAGTAGCCACTAATGCTCTGCGAACACACATCTTCACACCTTTGTAAAAAAAAGTTGGAGTGTGTGCTTGAATTTTCAAATCTACATCTGTCGCTAAAGGATGTGCTGCATTCCGAATACCCACATTCGCAGAGAATTGAGTGCCTTCACTAAGCGATCACATAACACAAATAGCCCAAACTTTTTACCAAAACCTTCACACTTCCCCATGCTCCTTAATCTTCAACCTAGATCGCAATGCTGCATACTCACGTATTAAATCCAGGTATGTCAAAGACCGATTCAAACCACCGTAATCCCCCATAACTGCCAATAGATCAACTGAAACAATATTCAACCTCGCTTTATTTACTTTAGCCCAATGTCACGTTATTCCGAGTAATAAAAACTACTGCGTATGGATGGCCATTCCTAAAAAGTAAAGAACTATGTATTTCATAATTTAACCTCCTCGAAAGACAAGTATGTCGAACGAGAAGAAATAAAAAATGAGGATGTGCTTGATGTCAAGAGCGCGGAAAGTGCTGGAACCAGATGCATTGGCGCTGGCAGCCATTGCAGTTGAGTGCAGCGCTATCCCCGGGAGCTGATGCAAGGTCGCTGACGTCGGGTCAGATGACCCCCTGTGATCCCCTTATCGCCCGCCCCAGGAGCCTTCGGGTCACACCGCCCCCCTGCGCCCTGCCACGCGTCACACGACCCACGACACACAGCTCCACGGTCGACTTCACATAGGATCGAGGGAAGGCTGCGACGCCGATTTTCGGACTTTCATGGACCACTATACATTTTATGACTAATAACCAGTTTGAGATGATCAACCGACACCCTAAAATGTCTTGTATTTCAGGTATTTGAATATAATTGCCCAATGCTAATAATATGGTATGTAGATTAAGTCTATTCCATTTATCTTTCGAGTTAAAAACAAAATTTGTATTAATTTATTAAAAGTGACATTTTCCTTTGTAAATTCAACAATCACATCACTTGTATTATATTCTGCCTGTTAAAACCCTTAACATAATTATACCTTTCGGAAAACGAATAGAATTTTTTCATAGTGTATTAAATTATAAAATAATGAATTAAACGTATTAACTTGCTAGGAGACATCGTTAAACGTAATAATTAATTCAAGATACACTTTAAGAACTATCGCTAGGATAGTCAATAATCTAGTCTATGAATTCATTGGTAGAAGGTATATAAACCAAGTTAATAGCTTTGATTTGATTCCTAAAAATATGTTTTTCTACTCACATGTATGTTAGGAACACGTCGGCCACGGAGTTCTGAGAATACATACCTGAAACAGAATAGAAACATTGTAAGGTTTGCCTGAGACTCTTTAAACATTTACACAAAAAAGTATATGCACGTGGACGTACAGATGTAATGCATTCTTGTAAATACAATTCGTATGTGCAGGAACAACAGACTCACGCTATGACATATGCTTCTACTTTTTTAATCTCAAAATGAATGAGAATGTATTTCTTGCACTTCGTTTCATAGAATTTTCTTTTCATCTAATTTTCTTTACGTCCTTACGTCTTTCTTACTACTTCTTAACATAGTAATTTTTATAATATATTTATGCAATGTACTGAGAATAACAATTCTCAAGACTTAATTCACACATTTTTACACGATATCTTAGATCAGAAATGAGATATTTAAATGAATAATATAAATTTCTTTGAATATGAAGGTATTAGCCGCGAGATAGATCATTAATTTTTCTTCAATTAAACGTTCTGAGAAATAATCGGTTTACAGAAACGATCACGGTCGTCGATGCAAGGGTAACATTTTTTCCATACATTAAAAATGAAATATTGGAGAGTTTACTAGAACGATGTTGACGTCAATTCTTCGGCGGTGAAAATACCAGTTTCAGGATATTACAACATCTGACATTGCGAGAGAACGGGTTGTCAGACATTAGTAAAAAATTCTGTATCTTCAAAATATTGACTTCTCAATATCCATTAGTATAAAATTGTATACATGCTCCCTAATAGCTGATAATCATAAAGTTTAAATTAGTAACTCACTTTTATGTATTATGTTTTATTTAACTTATTATTATGTATATGCACGTTCTGCTGTCACTCAGCAATTCGTTTTAAGATTCTTACCTAACGCTGGTAACATGTTTGCCAATTGAAACATTCTTATATTCAAGTTGTCTTATGAAAAAAATCGATGGTAAGTTCAAAAATATTGTAATGTTTGAACAGCACTCATTTCCTCGCACTATTTGTAACTTCTGTAATTTACGAAAATTCAGAGGTTTCAATGAAAATGGAACCTACACCATTTTTATGTGTTTTTTATTTATTAAAAAATTAAAGAACAAATGGAGTAATTTTCCAATTTTTTTAAAAATTTCCCTTGACACCCTTGAAGCAATAATTACGCGATAACTATTCATAAAATTGTATATGCTCTTATTTGAAGATCTATTTTTTAGAACATATTTTAAGGGAAAAACTTTCTATCATCAGTATTGTAGTTTTGCAAAGTTAATTTCCTTCAATTTTCGAATATACAGAGTTCAAATGAGACCTGTCCCATTTTTATAAGCTTACTTTGCTCTAGACGAGAAAAAATTTAAAGAAAATAATCTGGAGCTGTTTTTTAGAAAATGATTTTTTAATTGCGAATGTTGCACCCAAAATTGGGAGGAAACTACTAATATTGTCGAAAATTGTACATGAGAATTTTAAAAGATGTCTTTGAAGTACAGACTTCTTTCAGGAAAAAATTATCTTCAATATTGCAGTCGTAAGAAGACGCCGAAAAATATTGACTTTTGTAATTTTCGAAAATTCAGAAAATTAAATGAAAACGAGAACTCGGGAGTTTCTTAAACGTCGTTTGCTCTACTAGAGAAAAAAATAATCAAAACGTCGGGAACCATTTTTGAGAAAATGTTGAAATTATATTTAAGGTTTCATGTAACGTAACCCTCTCCTCCCAATTTCCATTTCAAATTTGCAGTCAAATTCAGTCATCGCAAAATATTTGCATTCAAATTTAAATGAATTTTGTCGGACTGATCGTAGGATGCCAGTTTTGAAGAAAATGGTTCAAACGGTTTAGGCGCTACTATTGAGGGATGGACGGACTGATCGTCATTTTTAATAGTAAACCAATTTTTCGGTATGAAAGACTCACAGAACGTAGATTGGGACTAAACAACGTGTTAGAGGAAGTAATTTACTACATATACCTACAAAATTTACTAATTTTTTTTGTAACAGTGCCTCAAAACTTTCTGAGGAAAAATCGCCACCTTCTACTGCAGCATTATAACACTTTCCCTTTACAAGTACGTCGCAGGCGAGAAAGTACGTAAATATCTTTAATATATTATACATAATATATAAATATCGTTAATATATAATAAATACCGTAAACATATAAAGTTTCGTAAATATTGACTGTTCATCGCATTCTACATCTAAATTATTCGCTGTGTGCTGAAGAGTGTAGATTCAGGAATGAATTTATATCAGAGACCTTCCTCGTTGTAACTTGTTCTGTTCAAATTTAGGGGAGGTAAAGACCAAGGGCTGTGCGGGCCGCAGGCACGGTCCGGCGATTGGCGGTTGCTTTTTTGCCATCGAGAGGCGGCTTCAGCGAGGATGGACGGGGGGGGGGCTTTGGTAGGACGCGGTGCAAAGCCTTCTGGCGATAGCGGCCTGCGGCGACCCGCTTTCCTGTAGTCCTCCAAACAATCGCCTTCCCTCACCCAGGCCCACCGGGTGTACCGGTTTTCCACTGTACACTAGCTACTTCACCTTTGGTCTCCCCTGCCTTCTAGAGATACCTTTGCCTTTTAAAGACAATGTATGACGTTTCCTATTATTTCATACTAGTGGATCTGGCAATGCTTCGCTATTGCAGTGTAATACACATCACAAAGTTCTGGTGGCGTGATTCTTAATCAATTTTTACGCTACGCTGTGCAAAAATTCTAATGAAAGACTTTTTCGCAAGCATAGGTTTGTTCCATGTTCCGATTTAGACATGGTTGTCAAGTATCCTATTGTTAAAACGTACAAATTTGGGGATCACTCGCTACGACACCATCTTAAAGAAATTTGATTTACTTGTCCGAGATTCAAGTAATAATTACGGCCGATGTTCCACCATTACAGTGCCAGAATACTTGTATGCAGGGAAGACGCGCTTAATTCTTGACTATATGGCGGGTTGCGTAGAGTTCAGGGGCGCTTGAATCGTCATAAATGAATAAATCATCACCAACTCCCCCACATGTACGATTTAATTGAAACCACACTATAAACATTCCCATTAATAACAGTGTGTGTAAGTGTCAAAATTTCAGCGAAATCGGCCAAGTAGTTTTTGCGACTATGTGCGACACACATACGCACTTTCCTTTTATATATAGATATAGATAATGATATTGATTCTCGATTATTCGGTCTATTTGTATTTCAATTCATTTAGAATTATTCTTAATTTTTAGTGCGCAGGTCACCTAGTCTTACGAGTTACTTGAAATTCTCATTTCATGCGCCAAGTTCTGTCGATATTAGTATGTTTGTAGCAGAATTCAGTTGTTCATTAAAAAATTTACGACATACGACAATCAATTTCACTACTTGTACCACATTTTTCATCACCTTAAAAATACTTTTGCTCCTCACGGAAATACTATTTTAGCATTCCGTTATTCATTACATCTTTGGCTTCACTTTAACCACGCTATGCTTGGCCAGAATTCCTCTCCCGTTCCCCAAACCTTCTCTTCCTGCTCCTGCTTTCTCTCCTCCTCGCCCTCGGTGCCGCACCCGAACAAAGCGGTGCCGCTCCGAGCGCACTTAATCCCGCTCGTATAGCAGGTAGTAAGCTGGGAGCGACGGGGGAATCCCCGCCTGCCGCCTCTGACAGGTCGGCGGCGCGTCGCCGCTCCGCGCGCCGGGGCGACGCACTGCGATGCGGTGCAGTGCTGGGCGACAGGACGTTCGCGGCCCCGCCCCCACTCACTCAGCAAGCAGCACCGCGCTACCGAAGCGCCAAGTACTGCATTCGTCCGGATTTTGATAACGCCATCTTTTATGTAATCCAACACTCTGCTTTGGCTGAATTATTTATAACTTGTTTACATCACTCTCACGTTTAAGACACCGGCTGAGTCAGGCCAGGGCAACAGCTGTTGCCACTGCAGCGGGTCTGATCGGGAGGTCGTAGGGTTTCAGTCCCGACTGAAGCGGATTTTTCGATAGCAAGGCAGCCAAGTCGTGTTCAGCCTGTGACTGGAGAAAACGTCTAGCGACTGGCTGCTCTGATCGGTAGTCGAGGGTTCTCCGATCAATAACAGGCGAATACCAGAGCACTACCTTAGCAAACGGGCCATGGACTGATTGCGATCTTTCCTTCCCCCTCCTTGTCCGCCTCTCTTCCTTTACAGATACACTTACATGCACTACACCTCCACGTAGTATGTCGGCAGAATAGTCGGGAGCTCAGAACTTATCCCGACTGGGTCGGGTCAAGCTAGCGGAGATATCTGGAGGTGAGAATTCCCCTTCAGGGACATGTAAGTCAGCATCGATCTCATGTTCTCGGGACAACACTCACTTCAACAGAATGTGGACCATAATTCATCTATCTACTCTCTTCATGACGCACCTACTTAGAGTTTTCTCGAAGTACACAGCATCCACTTTTCGATACATACAATTTTTCGTGGTTTCTCCGTTCCTGCAAGTGAATGTCGGAGCAGTACCTAACAACTGGGTCAAAAGAACCGCTGCGCGATCATTCCTTCCTCTTCCTTGTCATTTTACTTTTCCCTACACACATGTATATACACACACACACACACACACATTATATAACATACTAGTGAGAACCGTCAAAATATGACGGTGTGATCTAAAATAAAATGTAAAATACTGTGCCCAGACTAATGTTCACAATATGTTGCATTGTTTGAATCTTCAGGATATAACGAAGATATTCTGTGATGTGGAGTTCACAAAATGTTGAACACGTATGGCCCATGACCAGGTGGCAATGCAATATCGGCACCAAATTACACAAAAGAAAGATCACTATTATACTGACGGATATTATTTCTAAAGGTTTTTGATGTGTCATAATCTCCTATAAACAACTGTTTGATTTCTTCTGGCATATTGCTCGAAGGTAAACTTATTTTGCCATGTAACTAACACACAGTAAACTCGTTTACAGAATTTCTCTGACATGGGAAGTACAAAGTAGAACAAAACTGACATTTCATAGACAATAACCCAACAGAAAACGAAATGACCTCACTATCACGACACATACGCTGACTTTCTCTTTCCCTGCTCCCAGTCAATGTAGTGCGTTTCAGTCTTTTGGGGCGCGTGGGCAACGATTCGGAATTCGACATAACCTCTAAACAACTTCACTACAACCGCACAAAACCCACTGTCCGAATGTTCTCTACAAAATACACTACAAAAGCAAATATGTATATGCAAACTGTCATCTTCACAATGCAATTATTACACTGAAACAAAACCTTGACGAATTGTGAACAAATCTCAAGAATCAAAACAAAAACATCAAGCAGCGCCACTATGAAGCGGCGGGGACACACATCTATAGACTCATATATATCAATTTTCAAAGAGCCACCCTTTGGAAGAAAACAATTGACTATTGATAAGCGTACTATTAAAGAATGATTTAATTAATTAATTTACACCGTATATGTTGGTGAATCAACACAAACAATATCTGATAACACATCTAGGGATCACATTCTTTCATTTAAAGGAAAAAATACTACAATCGGTTCAGTAGAAGCTCTAAACGAAGCCATGGCAGAATACCTTATTTTTTTAAATATATA
>BLKR01010787.1:0-46052 GCA_011170035.1 Teleogryllus occipitalis
AAATGTCTTCATACGAGAAATATACGGAGACAAAAGAAGCAATAAAAAACGGACTCATGTGGCCCAATTTAACTTTCATTTGTATCTGGATCTTAATTTGCTGTAAGAACATAGACTTAATAAAGTCACTTTGCTATAGAAGTAGTAAATTACATACTTGATTTGTTAGCTTTCACTTACTGCATGAATATTCCAGAAAAAATCATGCTGAAAACTCTGTCTCTGCCACTCTCTGTCTGTAAGTCTGTCTGTCTGTTATTCTGTCTGTCTGTAAGTCTGTCTGTCTCTCTCTCTCTCTCTGTCTGTCTCTCTCTGTCTGTCTCTCTGTCTCTTTCTCTGTCTCTCTCTTTCTCGCTCTCTCTTTCTCGCTCTCGCTCTCTCTCTCGCTCTCTCTCTCGCTCGCTTGTTCATGTTACTCAAAACCCACACTCAACAACTCATTCTCATAACGAGCTATGTTTTTCAAAGTGTATTTCGCCCGACGATTGGCAGGACACAACAACAACAATAAAACTTGTAATATGGAGCGATGTCGTAATGAAATAGTCGAAGTATTCATTGAAATTAATTAAAAATTTCTGTAATCCGATAGAAATGGAAATTTGACTACACTGTATGCCTAATGGGTTAAACGTACTATATAAACATTCCGCTACGTTATGCGTGGGAAAGGTCTAGTTTATAGATGCTCCTTTCTCACTTCATAAACATTGACAACCAGTAAAATGTGAGATATGACTCTAATTTGGTAGTTACTTCTATTAAAAGCACAGTATTAATTACTGTGTAATAATTATATTTTTATTTCTAATTTTTCAAAAATGTATTAATTTTAATTGTCTGTAAAATACAACATGGGAGAGTTTATTCAGTCTTAGATATCTGCACTCGGGGTTGGCATTAATCCCAATAATTGCCTAGAGATTTGATTGATGTTTACGGGCCCGTGAACTGCTATGATTAGTCTACTGAATGTATCCCGGGCGGTTGCGGTGAAATCCTTCCCCTCTGAATGGTGAAATCCGGCCCAGGCGTACACATCGACTTGTAAGAAGACTTCCCTCTTCAGGACCGCTCTAGCCAGGATGTGCTCTAAGCTCCTGACACGTGTGGTACTCTAGTGCATGTAAGCGCAAGTGTGTGTGTGTGTAATCCTTCGACATTCGCCTGGTATTGATGGGAGAAATTATGGAAACTACCCAACAGAGGAACAGGATGTTAGAATTCTCCTCCAGACAACTGCTGAACTCGACCCAACAGTGTCGTCAACGTAGTCAAGTGTCGAAAATCCTGTCACCGTTGAGACCCCAACCCCAGAACCCCCCGGCCAGAGGCACCGCAGTGACATGAATTAATGTTCTGAGTCTCGTGTGAGAACTCAGCCCAGCTATCTAGTTTGTGTCGAAAATCCGCCATTGTCAAAACTCTTAGGACCTCCCGGTCATAGTCGCTGCAGAGGCAGCGGCAATGCTGGCTCTGAGCTAAACCTGGGGCGTTTATTCCATGGAAGCAAGGGAAGTATTGCTTCCCCTATCATTTCCAAGGATATCTTACATTTAGATTCCACTTGACTAGTCATTTAGAATCATTTACTTGTAATCCAAGTCAAAACAGTTTAAATTGGGCGCATCCAAACTTATCTTACAAAATGAGCATATAATTATTATTGTCACCAATATAAAGAGTAGAGTTCGCCTGTAAAGCTCTTTGAAAGCACTGGGCAGACTGCATCCAGCGTCTCATAGGGAATGCTGTGATCAGCCGATATGCTGGCGCGTGTGGTAGGCGCGCGCGGGCTCATTGAGTCGAGCTCGTCTGTGGAAGCAATCGGCCAGTTGCGTACAGCGTGACTCACAGCGCGCGTGTGGTGGGCTCCACGTGTGTTTATCGGTTCAGCGTTTAACGTATCCATTTGTCGTCTTATCCATGTGAATAATTAAACATCTACCATTTGAAATGTAATTGCTTTCCTAGACAAAAAATTCACCACACGCCACTGAGCTAAACTCGGTCTCTCTAGAGATTGAACGTGCCTTATTCTCATTACGTGGTTTCGTCTGTGCGTTGGTTCGTGGGTAAACGCTGCACAGCTATCCCTGAATACGTGCGGGTGATTGTAGCAGGTCGCCAACACAAGTTGCAAAGCCTTGCGCGCGCAAGCACCGGCTCCAGGGCACTGTGGGTGTTCCGCAGGGCGCCGGTTCTGGGCTGGCGCATCACTGCAGTATCAGCGGCGGGGGTGGAGTGCCGAGGGCGGGGCCGGGGTGGGGCCCGAACGTGTCTGCCAAAGGGCGCGGGGCGACCCGGAGTGCGGGAGCAGTCTGACGGGCGTCTACCGCCCACGGCGGCGGCGGCGGCGGCGGCGGTGGTGGTGGTGGCGTAGCATCGAGCGGCGAGGGGTGGCGGCGGCGGCAGCGGCGCAGTGTTGCCACGTCGCTCGTAGGAAAATCAATAGGCGAGTCCGGCGGGGGCGGGGCGGGAGCTGTCGCCAGACGCGGGGGCGGAGTCGAGGGGGTGCAACCGGCTGTCGGTTGCGGTGGCAGCGGGGGTGGAGCGGGTGAAAGGAAGGGTTGCTGGGCGCGAGGGTTGGAAAGGTTGCCCTGGTTGGGGAGGCTAGATTGACCTCCATGCCTTTGGCGCCCGGTTGCCGTTTACTAGGGGTGTATTCTGCCTCGACCTGCGGTCACAAGTTCGCCGGTGCGTTTAACTAGAAGGAGGGCGTTTAGGAATGTCTTACGATGGCCCCACACATTCGGCGTTGTAGATTCTGCTCACCCAATTCCGAACAGCTGATGTGTGCAGCGAATGTTCGCCTTTCTTTGATGTGACCAAAAGACCGGCATTCGGTGCGTAGGTCGAGTTCGTCACTTGGCAAATAGCAAGCAACTCATCCACCCTACTTGAGATTCGGCGAACGGTTGCTTGCTACTTGCCGAATAACGAATATATGGAGCTGCCTTTACACCGTGTGTCTCTTTACGAGTATTTCTATATTGTCCTTTTATAGCCCATGCCTGAAAGGTGCGGTTAATTTTGGTAGGAAAATAATGATGGAGGTACGAAATGAATGATGGTAGAACAAGGATGGAATGAGGAACAGGGGAACGAGAGAACCCCCAAGAAATTGCCCACTTTGCCCACCTAGATGCGAACCCTAGATCCGACGGTAGAATCCGAGCAGTCTGTGTCGTAATACACGGTATGTCCAGAATGGAATGTGAACTGCATGAACCTTGATCTCTTTTAATTTATCTTCACAAATGACATAGTGTCTTCCAGTGTGATGTTCTGACCGCAAACTTTCCACGTCTGGGTACAGCTGGGTACATCTTGGTCAACTCGTGGAAATCGCTGTGAGCTAGCAGCTTGCATAAGTTCTCGGGATGTTTCTTCAAGATTCTCGCGTTTCTCCTATCTTGCATTCCGCCGCCTCTCCATCATTACACATCGTCATCATTTCTCTTGTTACTGAACAAGCTGAATGGCAAATAAAAAACGAAAGAATTTGATGCTATCGCTCGGTAATATATTTTGTTACTCTTTTTGCGTAGGTTTCTGCGATGCTCAGGCAAATTTCGCAGTGGCTGTTGGCGAGAAACACTGCAAAGGTTTTAAGTCATAGAAGGAGTGTTATACTGCATTATTTCTAGAGTGCTATTTTGTTAGATTCTTCAAGCCATGAATGAAAGCTAACAAAGTAATCATGCAATTTAGTAGTTGAAAGACACAGTGGGAAGTGTGGGTTGAATTCCCCCAAGTGGTCCTCTCGAATCACGTTTTCCCGGCGTGGTAAATACATGTTGATGATAGTCTATTTTCTAAGAAGCTCTTTTAAGGGGACTCCAACAACGATTTGTATAAGTTTTAATTTTCTTGGCTCATGAAAGGTTTATGTATTTCTTTCTTTTTCCATCTTCTCTGTGGAATACAAAATTTGGCAGATATCCAGCACGTATGCCGCATTTTTCTCCATGGTCTTTTAATGTCTCGTAATTATTTTCCGACTCTCTACACACTCAACTTTTCCACTGCTGAACTTCTCTTTTCTAAATATTTTCCCATGCTCCGATATCATCCTTGCATGTGACGGATTACTGCTTGACATTGGAATGCTTGTGGTACTACCAGCCCTTTCGAGAGTGAGCTAAATTGATGGGTTATCAATTCGATCCTAATGATGGGAAGGGAAGAAAGGATCACAAGTGAACCACGGTTAGTTGTTTGCTCCGGCGTCCACCTACAATACATCGGAAGATACCACTAAACGGTGGATCAAAACAAATCTGCTTCCACACATCTTATCTATACTGTGATGTCATAGCTCCCGGCTGTTAGATAGTATGGAAAATCAGCTCGTCGGAACTCGAAAGTAAACCGATTAAAAAGCTTCAGTCCTGGATAGAGTACTCTGATTTCATTCTAGTTCACCAAATGTTTCACTGCTGAGAAAAAAGTAAACTTTTAACTAGTAGAACGTGACATGTACAGTTGGTGTTATTCCCACGTTTGACTTTTGCTTCGAATCCTTTATCTTCCCATCCGACCGTCCGCCCAACCAACCCACCCACCACACCGAGCGATCGCCCACCCGACCGAGAGACTGACGGGCAGCGCGCTAACCGATCTACCTGTCTTCTCACTCTGCCCCGTCCCGCTCCACCCGACCTATCTCGCTCCGTCCCGCCCCGCCCATCCCCCTTCCGCTCCCCGATCTGCCCCTCCCCGTCCCGCTTGGTCCAGCCCCGTTCTCTTCTCTCCGATCTGTACCGCCCCGTTCCGCTTTTCCCCGACCTGTCCTGCAACGCTCCGTCCCACCCCATCCCGCTTTGTCGAGGCTCTTCCCGACCCCGTCCCGTCCCGACCTGTCTCCGCTCCATCCGCCCAACCTCGTGCCGCATCACTCACCGCCCAAATCGTATCGTTCCGCCCCGCCACCCGTGTCGCATCTAACTCGCCCCATCCTGCCTCGTCCCGCCACGTCCCTCCCCGCCGCCCCGTCCATCCCCCCTTCGCTCCCTGATCTGCCCCTCCCCGCCCCGCCCCATCCTGCCAGGTCCAGCCCTGTTCTCTCATCTCCGATCTGTCCCACCTCGTTCCGCTCTTTCCCGACCTGTCCTACAACACCCCGTCCCGCCACTTCCAGCCCCGTTTTGCTCCTCCCCGCCCCATCCCACCTGCTCCGTCTCGCCCCGTCCCGCCCTATCTCGTCACATCCCGCTCCTCCGCGTTGCACTCTTCCCCGACCTCACCCGTAATGTCCCGCCTCGTCGCGTCCCGTCCTGCTTCGTTTTCCTCCACCCCGCCCCAGCCTGCCTCGTCGCCCCCCTCTTTCGCCCCGACGAAGCGCTCCTCCCCCCCCCGCCGAACCCCCGCTCTGTCCCCCCCCCCCAGCGAGTCGAAATCCTTTCAGGCGCCGTGCGCGGCGCACCTCCCCTTTTGTGTGCCATATCTCTGGGGCGTGACGTACTAGCACAAACGCCTCTCTGTTGCGCTGGCTCAAGGGGTAAGATCGTGGGAGACGCCTGCTGTACATCATATAATTTCCATGCAATGGTTGGCCGAAAATGAACAAACGAATGTTCTGCCGTTTCTGTTTAAAAGCTGGATAGAAACAAAATGTAGTTTTATACAGTTGTATGAAATTTTCATTAAAATGTTTTAGTGTGGTCGTTGCGCTTGTTTCGGAAATTCTAGATCCTATGGTGCATCACGTTGTAGCGGATTTAATTTTGTATTATGTTCAAAATTTATGGTTGTGACATTTCGTGCTGGTTTGTATTGTGTGATTAGCGATGAATATCGTGGATAGGTCAGCAATGGGATTTGCCAGCGAAACACAATTTCTAGTAACATTCAAATTAACCTAACCCAACCAAGAACCTGCACAGGAACGTGTGATGGCGTTACTAATTTTTGCGTTGTTGCTAGGTGGTAGGAAAAGCATTGTGGATGATGATTGTATGTAATTAGTGCGAAAAAACGAAGTATGCTATGTGCAAAAATTTGCCGTTTTTTTTTTTTTTTTTTTTTTTTCTTTTCTTTTCTTTTTGACATGTTTTTGCACAAGCCAAAGCTCAAACACCCTTAAGAATTGTCTCTGCCGTACATATCCTACTCAAAGAGTTTTGGAAGAAATTAGGTCGCAGATTATTGTATAGAACTGTTTCTTACTCACTGTTTGATCAGAGGAGAAATCATTGGTTCAAATATTAGAATCTTATTAGGGGGAACCTTGAATGTGTGTGTTTTTACAATTCGGCATTTCAACCTTTTTGGAATGTCTGCTACCCATGGTTCTGAAATAATTTGTTAGTCGCACGATCAACAATGTCTTCTCGTCGTTTGATGTAACTGTCTCGATTTTTCCATGCGAATTCTCAAGAAGAGTGTGTCCTTGCTTTTCCTTATTTCAATTTGTTTTTAAACGATGAGAGATCCAACGATGAGAGAAAATGGTTTCGTTGGAACTTCTACGAACTAGTTTCCTTATGCTCGCGGTCATTTACAATTTTTTCAAAAATTGTTAAAAAAGTTGTTTCCATTTACCTGTGCTGCGCTTCCTAAAATTTACAGAAATATCTCTGTGAATATTCAACACTGTATACTAACGAGTTGAGTTGGGTGGCAAAAAGTTCTTAACTTTACGCATCCGAAATGCGTTGCAATGTTCCTACAGTGAGAATGTGTCCTTCAGGAGGTAGTTTGCAAAGGACAAATGGATATTTAGAACATTCACGTATTTCAACTTTTTTGAATCGTTTTATTGCCTCGTATAAGCCTCGCGAATACCACATGTTGTAACCAAAAGTTTGCACACGCAAGGATGTAAGCACATTCATATATTGTGTTCGCAGTGAGTGTTTGAGAACATTGGCTTGATAAGCACACTTCTCTTTTTCTTTTCATATGAACTCATTTCCAACTTTTTGCTAGATGTTATTCTATATCGTCAGAACCATCACACATTACGGATGTTTCCTGGTTTTGCAATCATTAGTACTGATCAGTCGTTCGAGGTTGTTTTGTGAGGTAGCAGTAGTGATATTTAATACTAGTAGTTTATTTCCTTCCTCTTTGTATAGGATTGATAAGTACGAGGGTGACTAAAATGTTAAATAATTTTACTTTTTCCAGGCGATATCGAGAATAGATAAAACGTCATGGCTACTCGATATTCTACCCCCTAAATATATTTGAGATACTTTAAGTCCAAAATGTCCTAGTTTATGTTACATTTTTACAAACTTAGAAATTTAAAAGATTTTTTCAACTAATTCTTTGTAAATAAAAGGAGGGGAAAGTAATAAATTATCTTCTTTTATACCATACCACTAGAAGGTTTAAAGCTTCACCTTCTACATGCTTCTAGAAGTCTCCGATTCTTATTTTTCAAATTATGTTATTGAAGTGGGCTATCACTAAGATTCTGACCACCTTACTTCGATTGATTGATTGACTGATTATTTCGCATATACGGGCGTGTCAACTTCTATGATCATGAAGTGCAGTGCAGTACGTTAAGCGCATGTTTATCACAGGAAGTGGCGGTGTTCCTCCCCCGCTGGATGACAAGATCCGCCGTCGACCTACCGTCGGCTAACGGGGTTTTCCCTAACCAGATGTCTCCTACTAGCAGGGCACAGTCCCAGTGAAGACGAGCTCTAAGCTCCCGACCTGTCTCCCGGAATATATAGTAGGGTAGTACATGTTAATGCATGTGTGTGTAGAGGGTGAGGAAAGGACAAGGAAGAGGAAGGAAAGATCGCGCGCGGGCCGTGGTCCGTTTGTTTGGGTACTCGGCATTCGCCTGGTGTTGATCAGAGAAACCACGAAAAACTACCGATCAGGTCAGGTGGCCGCTAGAATTCTCCTCCAAACAGCGAGAGAATTCGAACTGGCGGACAAGCTAGTGTCGAAAATCTTGCCACTGCGGGACTCGAACCTAGGACCTCACCGTGAGAGGCACTGCAATGACATCAGTTCATGAGTCCCGACGGCGGCAGGATTTTCAATACTAGCTTTTCAGCTAGGTCGAATTCATTCGCTGTCTGGAAGAGAATTCTAGCGGCCGGTTGCTCTGATCGTTAGTTTTCTGTGTTTTCTCCGATCAACAACTGGCGAATGCCGAAGCAGTACTCAAATAAACGGGCCACGGACCGCACGCGACTTTGAACATGTTCCGGCTGGGGCGATGCTCCACTGGTGGGAGGTACCTCGTTGGGGGAAAACCCCGCTAGTCGTCGGCATGTCGGCGCCGGATCCCGCCATCCATTGGGGGAAGATCACCGCAACCTCACGATGAAAAGAAAACATGCACTACACTTACGGGACTAATGAATTCAGTAGTTGACGCGCCAAGGATCACTAACATTCAATCAATAAATCAATCACGGAGAGCTACTGATCAGAGCAGCTGGCCACTAGAATTCTCCTCGAGACAGCGGCTGAATTGGACCTAACTACCTGTATGTAGTTAGTAACGAAAATTCTGCCTCTGTCGGGACTCGAATTCTGGTTCCTTCCAGTCAGAGGCACTGATGCGACATCAGTTGATATCCTGGGCCACTCCAGTCGCTACTTACTTCAAAGGGATGTTTATGGAATATTAACGCGTACGTATGTGTATGTGATTCGCGTTTTTATTCGAGGAATAAAGAAAATTGGAAGCAACTTTTAATATTTCTTGGAGCGCCTTCCTTCTTGGAGCGTGAAAATCTATACATTAACTGTTAGCTTTCACCATGACATTACAGAAATATTCAGTTATCAGAAAATATTCTGAACCTTATTCTTTCAGACCCCCTTGTAGTGAAAACAACTAGGCATAAGGCGGGAGACCTGGGTATGATTCTCAATTGAAGTTACTCATGCTTCAAAAATTCCAATTTTTATTAGTACATTTTAAAATTTATTGACTCGCTATATCTGGCAAAAAAGTTACCATGACGCTTACAGTAACTCTTGCACGAAGTTTCAATTGCCCGAACTCGGCCAACAATTTGTGCGACGTGTATATAGTTCCGACGCCAGCATTTGGTAGGGAACACATCCGCTCGTTCAACGCGGACTGTTTTCCTAGCACCAGTTCCCTCCCATTGGAGGCGCCCATAAACCCATTTCCGAAGCGGGGAACACACAGCGTCCTTTAACAGGTACATGTCGCTGGGAACGGGTCACGCGCATTCGTTCGACTCTCGTTCCCAACTCCCGTTCTGTACAGGGTGCTCGGCAGAGGTGTGCAAAATTTCGTTCGGTCTTATAAATGATGCTCAACATCGATCCGCTTTACCCATTATTGCCTAGTGTATCTCAGCTGTAACATAATGTTTCTCGGGTCATAAACGCATTGTAATGTTTTAATTATGAACTTTTTTATATTACACGTGATGTACATAATGCGTTTTGTCACCCCATGCATTGTTAGTTGGTAAACGCAATAAGATAACGAGATAAAGAGAATTTTGAGAATCGCTAGTTTCAGCCCACGTGTAATTTCTTAGTGTTGCTGAGTTTGTTAAATACAGTAATGTAATTTCGTCCACAATGATACTCCGTAAATGGTTAGTTAAATAATAGTGTAAAGAAGTCTTTGGTTTCTAGATATGTAGATCCGTAATTATTAAAATTGTTTTTATTGCAGTTTTGATCGTGTGTGTCAAGGCTTCAACGTACACCGCGATATACCCGTTCATATGCCAACGAACCCCGCTACAGTTAGTCATATCTGTTCTAATTAAAATGATCGATTTTTGCCTGCCTGATCGTTGGGGAACTCGCTGCCTATTAATTAGCCAATAAGTATCTCCAGCCACAGGGAAATTGACCGTACGTGTTGGCTCTACTCGTACGCGCGAGGTGGTCGCTGAGGGAGAGTTGGAAGTCGGGCGAGTTTGCAAGCTCATTGGCACGCCTCCGCCCCCGCCCCGCGCCGCCAGCACCGTTTTGTACTTCCGGCCACGTACGACCAAACACCTCCAGCCCCTTGTTTATCGCGCCATTAGACAGAAAGTTACGATTCCCTAGCGACGCATTACTACGTATTCGTACGCGCCGCCCCCCCCCCGCCCCCCTGCCACAGTCGTCGTCGGGGAGCTGGTCCTGTTAGGGGCTGCGGCCGCACGAGAAAAGAGGGTGGAAAAAAATATTCGGGTTAATTGAGGACGTGTAAGGGGGATGGCGGACCGGTGCGCCGAGAGGTTTCGGGAAAAATTCAGCGAACTGGGCAAGTGCGAAGCGGGGGTGGGGAAGAAGTTTTGGTGGTGTCACAGGGAGGAGCAAATAGAGAGAGAGAGAGAGAGAGAGAGAGAGAGGGAGCACGAGACAGAATGAAAGGTAATATGGCGTAATGCATTACGTAACTGTAACACGTGGTTGCTTCTTTATGTAATATCGAATCGGTAAGTAAGTTGAAATGAAAATTTTCATTTATGGAAATTGAAATGATGGACATTAAAACCTTGACACCCTTGACCTTGAAAATTGTTGCAAATAAATAAATATGGCTTAGACTGGGCAAAATACAAATTTAAATATACTGGGGGGAAAAGAATGGGAAGGTTTGGTTAAGAAAGTTTCAGGTCAAACATAAAGCTAGGTCGAATTCAGTCGCTGTCTGGAGGAGAATTCTAGCGGCCGGCTGCTCTAATCGGTAGTTTTCCATGGTTTCTCCGATCAACACCAAGAGAATGCCGGAGTATTACCCTACCAAACGGGCCACGGACCGCGCGCGATCAGTTCTTCCTCTTCATTGTCCTATCATCTCCCCTTACACACACACACTAACATGCACTACACTACCACATATTCCGGGAGACCGGTCGGGAGCTTAGAGCTTGTCCCGGCTGGGGTGGTGCCCCGCTGATGGGAGAGTCCTGGTTAGGGGGAAACCCCGCTAGCCGACGGTAGGTCGGCGCCGGATCTCGCCATTCAGCGGAGGAAGATCGCCGCCAAGATACCAATGTTCGTTGTTGAAAAATGTATGTCAGATATGCCTTTGTTACTCGACTTCTTTCGAATATTTACTTATTGATGCTCTTAAGTTCTGGATTTACTGGGTTCATCTTCAGCAATACTTATTGTCAAAATTATTACAGAAAACAAATGAAATCAATAAACAAAAATATAAGAAAAAGAAACATATCGAGAGGTAACATGATTATGTGAAACTTATAAAAAGCAAATTTTAGCTTATTGTTCGAAAAGCATTGATCATAAGCAGATTATACGGAAAATGAACTATTCTGGAGAAGTGATTGAATAAAATGGAAACATGCGCCATTTGTACTTCTCCCCTGTACGTCACAGGTTTTACTGTTCTTTGATGAAAATAAATCAAATCAAATCAAAACAAAATAATTTTGGATATTAAAGAGCTCTTGTATCATACAGAATAGTAAAAGAGCGTATCTTTTTGTGTGCGTTTGTCGATTTTAGTCGGTAAAGCTACCACATTCTTTACGGTTGCGACAAAAAGGTTCACTAATAACTTTCTGCTGTTATTGCGGGGTTCATGCCATTCAATATTCAGCAAGGGAATGCATAAAAGCATCGGGTGTGTTTTGATATGTGAATTTGAAATATTAATGTTTGTCTTTTTGGTTCAGTAGCCTTTTCGAATTTTAATACAGTCGGAGTGTCCCCGTGGCATGATGCTCCCATGCCATCGGTGCCCGCTCACAAACCCATCGCATTACAAACACATCAAACTTTTTTTTTTTGCCAACCGCGAGTGAAATTTCTATTTGCTTTCGCGGTAGCATGGAGCAAAACCTGCATCAAGCGAGATGGGTGGCAAAAGCGGTCTTCTGCGAGAGGGAGGGAAACGTGTTTGAAATCGGCAGGCACCTTCTTTTATCTGCCAATATTAACACTCGGATCAAATATTTGCGGTGCTGTTTAAATATTGATTATGCGTGGGTAAATGCGGTTGGAAGCTCTGAGGGCATTGTCACTGGTTCCAATTAGGTAGCACGAGGATGCAAGGAGGTGCTGAAGGGATTCTAGTGTAGATTTCGATGCTATTTCCAAGCTCTGAGGGCATTGACTGTGGTTCCAATTAGGTAGCACGAGGATGCAAGGAGGTGCTGGAAGGATTCTAGTCGGTATCGGAAGTCTATATTTTGGTGTTGGTCGGAGATCACGAGTCAGAAAACAGCTGTTTTGGGGTTCTGGACATCGAATTATAGGCATCTACTGACAATCTTCTGAACTATGATGTCTTCCTCCCTGACTGAACTCTTTTATGTTGGTCGGAACACATATAATCCTGAATTCAAACGCAATTTAAGAACTACGGGCGGTAAAAAAGGAGATGATGAGATAACAAAATATTAATAATTGTTTCAAGTTCCATTGCTCTGCAATGAAATAGATTTTGGTTGAGGTGAAAGGAGTTGAGTCGCAGTCAAACAGAATTCGCTTCTCTCTTGTATTCATGACACAGTTTCAGGTTTAAAAACTACAATTGAAAATTGAGTCTATCACAAAATGTAGCTGTGAGTATTTATTCGATAATTAAATTTAATAAACGACAATTTAATATTTGAATTTCGTTTGAAGAAACCTGGAAAGTATAGAATACTACTTTAAGAGAGAATTGTGCTAAATATTTTCGAATGATGTGAGTATCTTGAAGTTTTTTTTTCCTTTTTACGTTAAAAATGACGCTTGTGGGAATTAGGAGTGATTGGATATCAGATATACTCGTAAAATACCGGTTTAGCGTTTTTCATTAAGATTTGAAAAGGGGAAAGTAGTTTACATATAAGCAACGAACTAGTAGGAACTTTTTAAGGTACCTACTGAGGACATTCTCTCATTCGATTTTCTCGACAATGATTAAATCGAAATACTATTTTAATCATAACAATGTGTTATTGCGCAATTCCAGTAGGTTGCGTATCATTTCTTAATATTTGTTTAAAAATGAAATTTCCTGAGGAGGGAAATAACTACCCACGTATTATATACATTCTCTCTCTCTCTCTCTCTCTCTCTCTCTCTCTCTATATACATATATATATATACATATATATATATATATATAATTACTTGGCGTAAGCGAGTTATCATTATTTGCACTTTTCTGTATCAGGGTCAACGGTGGGTATGCAACACACAACACAGTAATGTATTGTGGATTGCCAAGTAGAACCAGCTTGTGGTGTTCGTTTTGTTCGTTTCTAAGATTCGTGTAGCGACGAGTATTTATCTGTTGATCACATTGTAGTTTTGTTTCGTTTGTATATGATTATCTGTCGACTGTATCCTGCAAATATGTTTTACAATTTGATCTAATTTCTTATCACGTTCAGTTTTTCATTTTCTTGGTAGTGGGATCTATGAAATTAGCAATAGTTATGATTGTGGTATAGATAGGGACACTTTAAAAACTCGTAACGAAAAATGTACATTATGCACTATAATAATCAGGTAACCTGCAGGCCATGGTTTGGCTGTGTTATTCATTGTTAGATCTCTTCCGACCATTTGGAGCAATTTGAGAGTTATTGACGCATGTCGATCTGCGGGTGGTGGGTTGGCCATTTTTGCCGGATCTTTTTGAAACGAACTAAAACTATTGTAAAAAAACTTGATACGTAATTGTTTTTGTTACGAAACTCGATGCATAAGTTACTGGATCGAGATAACCGTAATTACGAGGAAATATGAAAACAATTGAATGATGTTCCATGTTCTCTTATGGAGGGGAAACATTACAAGTCAAAGGCCCTCGGGCTTTTTTGTCGCCTACCCAATCATTAGAGCCCTTATAACTTGGTGCGTTAATAACTATTAGGAGCTTTTTAAGGCACCTGCTGAGGTGATCATTCGCTGATTCGATTTTCTCGACAAGACAAATCGATTGGCACTATTTTAGTTGCATCCTTCAAGAATATTCTGGAAGAATTTTGTAAATTTTTTTTAATGTTTCAGTGCAACCGACAATGGTGAACTGCAGTGAGTTAGTATTAAGCTTTTTTGGCATAACATGTAACATTGCGACTCGATTCACTAGAGACTGTAATTATTTCGAGTGTTACGAAATAATTTTGTGTTCTTGTTGTGACTTTCTGTGGCCATCGAAGTCCTCAGAAGGGCCACCAAGCAGCTGTATGGTGTTTAATGTGCTTGTTTATTAGATTGCATGAATTAAATAAAATTTTGTAACATTAAAATAGCCTCTGGAGGAGCAGCTCTTAGCTAGTAATCAGCAAGTACTCGTATACACGCAATTGAATATATACTAATAAAAGTGAATTCAACGACGTGTATACCACAAAAAATAGCGTATGGATAGATATGCAATTTTTACAGGCTCTTCTTCACGATTGTTGCATTGTCCTTGCAAATTTTGGTAAAGCCTAACACAACCAAAATGTGGAAAATAAATAATTTAAATAATATGTTTGTAGATTCACCGCGACCATTTTTCGCGTCTCGCTTAGAGCATGTGGTTTCTAATATATTCCGCCAGAGCCTACCAGTATTGCAGCAAAACTGGTACCTAATTTATTGGCTAGAGGTCAGTAGCTGTGCATGAGATTAGAAAAATTTCATCTAATAGCAATGTGTTGTAAAATAATATGTAAGAAAATTATAGTATTTTATTAAAATTTTAACCAACTACGTTAGAAATAGTAATATTAAACACAGTGGTTTACATAAAATTGATGTTTTCCCTCATTCGCAAGGATTGAACATGAAGAAAGCCCGGACAATGCCGGGTATTTTGCTAGTGGACAATAAAATTCTCGTTGTGCCCTGCGGATCAGAACAAAATTAGATTGCGACAGAGGACTCGAAAATGTCAGTTAATGTGAAAAAATGAAATAAACGCACGTAGGATTCAGCAATATGTGAGTATCGCTGACTTACACAGCTTTAATTCATCTGAATTCGAAATTTCATTTGCAAGTTTTTGCCTTCACATGAGAGCGTCCTGGAGTTTGTTCATATCAGTAATTACATGTATCCCTTCAACTGGAAACAATACTCATATCTTGTGTCAATACTGTTTTACCGAACGAATCCCCATTTAATTTCATAAATGGCCCCTCTGGGTGAAACAATTTCGCTGTGCATAATGTGTATTAATTTTTCACTGCCCTCTAGTAAAAGCAGTGTGCAAAATTGAATAGTGACACCAAAGGTCAACCCTCGTAACGATTCACTAACTTGAAAATGGTGTTTTAGGAGAAATTTCATTTTTATCTTCGTGTTGTTTGCACATTTGTACATCTAAGGTGTGTTTGTACCCCTGGGCGAGGAGAAATATACCTTGGAGGAGATTAAACTACTCCGAAAATAGCGCCTTTATTTAATAGCCAGTAGGCTAGTTTTCTACTTTAAAGTTTCTGGTTTCCCAGTCTTCGTAAGTGGAATTTGTAGTAGACCGAATGAGAGAGAGAGGGAGAAAGAGAGAGAGAGAGAGAGAGAGAGAGAGAGAGAGAGAGAGAGAGAGAGAGGCAGACTGACAGAGAAACAGACAGGTAGACAGAGAGAGACAGACAGGCAGACGGAAAGAAACAGACAGGCAGACAGAGAGAAAGAGACAAACAGGCAGACAGAGAGAAAGAGACAGAGAGGCAGAGAGAAAGAGACAGAGGGGTGAGAGAGAGAGAGAGAGAGAGACATACAGACAGAGTCGCTATTGGCTTTATCGTACTTCTCTCTCCACAGTTCCTCTCTCACTCCACAATTTCTAGTTACATTTTCATCAATATCAAGTATTCATATTCTTCTTTTTAAATTATATTTTTATTTCTTTATTTTCTGCTCATCGCATATTACCATACTAATTACAATGTCCTTAAACACAGTATCTCTGAAATTGAAATGAATATCACTGAATAATGAATGAATTCTGTAACTTTGAAAATTTTATTAAAAAATTTGGACCTTCAAAACTGAAGATGATGACTAGGGTCGAATGTTTAGGTGCAATGGTTTTGTATTTTGCTATTTTTCTCTGCAAAATTGAAATTGGCATTTTTTGGTCATTTTGATTATAATTGCCTGTCGTATTGAACTATATTTTGTCACGATTTGGTCTCTCGCCATATTACATACCACCATTTAAATAGGTTTAGATATTATTTTAGCTCTGTTGTATCTCGATTTGAAACCATTTCCTTTCTATTCAGCTCACAGACGGGTATCGCGAACAAGTATTTGGTAACAATTCAAAATCGCTGCGCTGTGAATACGACATTTCGTGTTGCCAGTGTCGATGAGGCGTTAGCACATCGTTAGCAGAATGGGCTTGTATGCGAAAAGATTCGAAGACGAATATTTCAATTTTCGATTGCAAATGCAATCGAAAATTCTTTCAATATTTTTAGATCATAAACATTCAGACCTTAATAATTACTCTTAACATGACCTCCTCAATTCATCACGTTCTCATTGCAGGCAATATCTTTGTTTATAACGCGAATATGTCCGTAATGTGTATGTTTACGTTCGTTATATACTTTTTTGCAATTTACGGCAATGCAAACACCTTAACTTCCACCAAAACAGAGACGACTGCCATGAGGTTACAATTATTTCAGAGACGATAAAACGCAGTCATAAAAAGTTCACTTTGGACATAATTCTGACTGCCTGTGAAGGTTATAGTATTAATTTCCTATGAATTATAATCAGTTATAAATTGAAATGAGCACAGTCTCATTCTCAACATTTCTCGCCCGAAATTCGTTTGATCCTGCAAGGAACTCTTCCGCAGAAAATTACTTCACAGCGGCTCGCGTTTTCGAGCAAGAGCGAAATGGGGATGCCGCCTGCGGACGGAGATGTGTCCTGCACAGCTGCTCCGAGGACGCGACCAATGAGGACGGGATCCCTCCGCGTGCGAGGACAATCGCCGGACCGCGGGCGAAGAGTCTTTTGTGTTTCTGCGTAGCTCGGGATGGTGTGTTTACTCCAGCTGACCCAACCTTTGTAGTCAGGACACGCTGATACGCAAAGAGAGTTCGCCAACTAATTTACCGACGCAAATTGGAAGTACTCGGTCGGTTTTCGAGATTGGGACTTGGAAACAGTACGAGATTAATGGCTGCGAACAATAGTTGCGCATCGCCTCCGCGGCCGTTCTCGAAGTATTTGGTTGGTCGGCAGGTGAAACATGTTTTCACGACGGTTGTCCAATAATGTGTCACGGGACCATTTTGGAATATGAATTATTATACGTTTTAGATTTTATTTTTAAAATCGTGATTTAATTTCGAACCGATATTTCTGAAATTTTCGATATAGGAGGAAAATAGAAACGTTATTCCTCTAGGATAATTTACAATTACCATTATAATTATAATACAATCAATAATTATAATTATATTACAATTAAAAAAAGAAGAAACGGAAAAGAAAGAAACATTAAAACAAACCAAAAGAAATTGTGTAGCTACGTTTTTTAAATCTGTTAAAAATTGTGGTGCGAGTTTGCTTCCAGTGATCGTCTTGATCTTTACAGGCCCAGGGGCAGTGTACCGGCTTTTTCACAGGGCCTTTTTCTTTGGGTCTGTTTCTCACTCTACCAGCAGAATTCTCACGTGGAAGGACTCGAAACTGTTTTCTTTTGAAACAGTGTTTTTTTCCAGAATGTTCGGCATTCGATCGTACATAAAGCTATGTTTTCGAAGAGAACTAGGGATAATCGAGACGTTGTTTTACTCCAAAATATTTGGCACGATTGTCATTCCAAATTTTGAAAACAATGCCAGACCATTATAAAGAATTATTGTTCTGAATTCACTGAAAATCGCGTTGTTGTCTAGAATGTCTTAAGCTGCGGCCAACACCTGGTTTGTTTTGAATTGCCAAAGAACAGACCACAAAGATCAGAAAAAGAGCACTAATTAACTGAATTAAATTGCATGAATCGAGAATCCTGTGTGATGAATGTTATTTTTTTGTATTAGCCAATTATTTACTATGGAGATACAAGTTGTTTTTAAGTAATTTCCGAAATCTATTCTATTCATTAAGTTTTGATGTTTCTTTCGTGTCAAAAAGGTTTGCAATACGCCGTTGTGAAGATGATAACTGCGCTTTTTGTTTAAGGTGTGTTAAATTTAATCACTCCATGTCTGCTATTGTATCCATTGCTCATCAAAATTTTCAAAACAGGAGAAACGGGAAAACACCGTGAAATTTGTTTGAAATTGATTTTTTTTCTTTTTAGAATATTTTTGTCTTAACTAATGAAATATGTTGAGGTACATTTTTGGGTTATGCGTCAGAATTTATATAATTTCGAAATACATCTTGACTGTGCCGTGAAGAGAACTTGAGAAATGTATATTCGCAAGTTCAGACAATTATGACGAAGCTTTGAGTTCGAAAAATTCCATTCGGACTTTTCTGATGGCTGATGTTAAAAACCTTTGCCAGATTGCTGTATCAATAAACAACCTTCGCAAGCTGCGATAGCATTAATGATACTAGGATTTATTTAGAGCTGCACTTGAAGTAAATATGCTGTTGACGGTTTCATCCAATCGGGACCTTACACGTCACTACAGTGACATCATAATGTGGCGTTCAGCCTTCCGATCGGATGACACCGTAACAGCTGATTTACTTCAAACGCAGCTCTGTGAAATCCGCAGTATATACTTGGATTCATTTAGAGCTGCACTTGAAGTAAATCTGCTGTTGATGGTTTCATCCAATCGGGAGCTTGAACATCACCATAGTGACGTCATTGCAGTGACGTGCAAGCTTCCGATTGGATGACCCCGTAACCGCTGATGACCTGTCAAAGGCAGCTGTAAATAAATACAAGTATAGTGGCGAGTCAGGAACCGAAGGCTCCTAATCTGGCTGGTCGTACACTCTAGTTCTGACCGGTCGTTTCCCTGGTTTACTCTGATCAATTTTTCGTAGATGCCGCAGCTTTACCGTAAACATATGTCTACGGACTGAGCGCGATGTTTCTTTCACCGCCACCTCTCGAATAAAGACACAAGCACCACACTTACGAGATTAATGACCTTATCAGTTGATGCGCCCGAAAACACTAATCAATAAATCAATCAAATCAATCGCACAAGCGTCGAAGATCGGGGACGCAATGGTCGCCTGCGAGTACCATGAGTCAATATCGTGGTCTTTCCTTAAAAGGCACGCTCGTCGAAAAAGCATATTTTACAGAAGACTATAAAAACTTTTACAACGTATCATCAGTAATGAAAGTATGCCGTTATTGGTATTATTATTATTATTATTATTATTATTATTAATATTAATATTATGTAATGATTTTATAATTGTTTTGAATTATTTTACAAAAAATAGACATAACAGTTGTGTAATGTCACTTTATACGTGGGTTTTTTAACCTAAAATTTCTACAAATTGCCCTGCAAAAATTCCTCAGATGTTTTCACTGTGTAATTTGCGTATTATAAAACCATCTGAAAATGGAACTCACGTTGTTTTTTTAAGAAAGAGGTCATTTGGCGGTGGGAAAACGGAAGTAACAGAAAATTCTTTAAACTAGTGGTGTTACAACAGCACATATTTTATTGCTTCCTCGCATTATTTCTAAATTTGCAATTTTCGAAAATTTATGTATCAACGAAAATGAGACCCCCACCATTCTTTTAGGCATCCTTTCCTCAATCCGTGGGAAAAATTTAAAAAGGTCGGAGCGCATTTTGCGAAAAAAATGTTATTTTTTAAAAATTGCCTACATTTCGCGCCAAAATACACCAAAACTCATATTTTCGAATAATTGAACATGTACTTATTTATAGATCCGTCTCAGAGGAACAGATTTTATTAAGGAAAAAGACGTTTTGTCATCAATCGATTTTTCGGTATCAAAGTTCAGAAAACATGGATTCTGGGCTACACCACGTGCTAGAGGATTTTTTAATCTCTATTTAGCAACAGGATTTATCCACCTTTTTTTATTCTCAGAGCCCGGTAATATAAGTTTTCCTGACAAAATCCGCCGTTTTCTGACACACAATTACATAACTTTCTCTTCTTACGAAGTTCCTTCGTAAAAACGAGAAAGTAAAAACGGGGGGAAATCTCTTATCGTTCCAATTTGAATTGCGTATTTCAGTCCGAAAGGCGCTTGCCCCGAAGCCGCCCCGTTTTTCAAACGCGCGGCGGGAGGCGCGGCCGAGAGCGGCGAGGAGCGGAGTTCGAGGCCAGGCGCCGCCCCGGGTGCCTCGACCGGTCCTCCCGGTCCGGGTTCGGATCTCGGCGCGTGGGAAAAGTGCGCGGCGCGGGGCAACCGGACGACGTGGGCGACGGCGGCGGCGGCGGCGGCAGGACGAGGAGGCGGTGGCGGAGGGGAGATGGAGGTGACGTGGTGGAGGCGGTAGATGGATGGGAGGAAGAGGCGGATGAGAAAAACAAATGATCGCGCAGGGGGCGGATTAGGGGAAAGAACAGGCTTGTGAAACAGTGGAAGCGAAAGAGGATAATTCGGAGGGTGATGAAGAATTACATAGGTGGAGTCGATGAAGGTGGATGTGATGGGAAGGTGAAGGAAAGAGGCGGTGAAGGGAGGAAGAGGCGGATGAGAAAAAAGATGTAGGTGGTGAATTGGGTGAAAGAACAGGCTTGAGAAGCAGTGGAATGGATGGACGACAAGATGGAGGGTGATGAAGAAGGAGGAAAGGGCAGGATTGCGGGGAGAAGATGATAAAGGGAGATGCTGTGGGGGACAACAGAGGGGGGAGGGGGTCAGGAGGGGGACGGGAAGTATAAGATGAAGGAAGATGAGATGGAGATGATGTGTTTGTAGGAGAAATCGAGGAGTCGACTGAAGAGATAATAGAGGATTAGGTCAGGAGGAGGTGACCGCATTTGGAGAAGGAGGAGATAAGAAGAATTAGAGGGGTGGAAAGAAGAATAAGATAGAAGGTGACGAGGAGGTGACAGTGGATGTGGGATAGGAAAAAGGGGGTAAGCAGAGGAGATGATGTCGAAGAAGCAGGAGAAATTGAAGTAGGAAGTGTAAACGAAGGAGGAAATAAAGAAGAATTAAAAGGCGGAAGAGTACGAATTGGGATACGCGTCGAGAGAATTTACGAAGGAGGAGGATAAATAGATGCAGATAATAAGAAAGAAAAACAAATTGGCGCCTAGACAGGAAATTGAAGTGAAGAGTTGCAAATTTATGATATTCTTTCAAACTCTTCTCCCCCATTTCAGCTTTGTATACAGGGCCACAGTGTATTGTATGGTGAAACAATGTATCCGCGAAGATGCTACAGACCATCCAATAGTAGTAGTATATCCATAAAATAAGTGATAATCAAAGCTAGGATAAATTAATAGAAACCCACACATGTTTTGTTAATGACGTCATGTGGACTAGTGTAGGAAATAGGATAGTGTGGAATAGTGTAGGAATCTGTGGTACGCATTCCCTGGATATTATAGGCTTGTAAAGAGGATGTCGACAACATCCATGGGAAGATTAGAAGAAATTAATGACTTTACTGAAATTCCTGTACCTACTTTCGTGAACGAAATATTCTAGTATTATCGTTGTACTCTAATACTTTGTTTTGAGGTTTGTAAGGTTGATTCACTTTTGCTGTTTGAGCAGAGATCTTGTGATAGTTCATATTGAAGACATCAGTTTACTCATCTTGAGTTACCTTCTTGTTTTAGTAATTGTCTACTATATTAATTTAAAATAACTGATAGATTGCTTGTCTCCTGTGGTCTTATAATTATTTACAATGTTAATTTCAATCTATTTTTTCTACACAATAATAAATAAAAAACGTATGCGTGAATAATTTACCTGAATAATGATACGTAACCACTGATATTTAAGGATTTTCTTTTTATTTTAAGAAATTTTTAGTCGTCATATAGGGGATTAATCTTCACCATGTTCAAGAATCTGTGAAAAATCTCTTTAAGGAGAGAGAAGATTTCCAAGAATTTGGCGAGAGAGCTGAAAATGTGGAGTTCAAATATAACTAAAAAACGAGGTCGAGTGAAAATGAAAAACGCAACAGAAATCGAAATCGCAAGAATGTGAATGCCGTAGGGATTGTTTGTTGCGAGAAAAAGGGTGGTGGATATTTAAATTGTGATAGAAGATGTATTGATTGCAGATGAAATAATGAAATCGACAAATTGTTCTGTAATTAGAATTCTGGACTGGGGTGTCTGCTTCTTCTGGACTACTTATTAATGTCTTCGCTTTCTACATATACTTAGCAATCATTTATGTTATTAGTTTTTAACAGCCAGAAATTTCTTATGCTCTCAGTTTTTGCATTGAAGTCTTCAAACACTTTGGTAATAAAAATGGAGATAGTATATTTCTATGCAATAGGACGAGGCAAAAGCCACGATGAATCAAATAATTTGTTAGGTTAATTTCATTTCTCGATTCCTAAATTCCCGTTTTTCGTGAATCTCAAAAGAAACTTCATCTTGACATTATATCTTATACATAGGCCTATGTTTTTAACTACTTTTTTACGAAAATGTTCTTCGGCGTTCCTAAATTATTGGGGTATTTGTTGTTGCAAAGTCATGACTTCTTTCTGTCTTTGTTTCGTTTCTCATTAGGTATTGGTTTTCCGTTTACACAACATTCACACTTTATTTACCTTGTAAACAATCCATTCATGCAAATCATATACTCGCGTTACACTATACTTCACTGTCACTGACCGCTGATATAAAGCTTTAAGGAACAGCGCGGTGTTTGGGTTATGTAAAATCTTGGAGGCGAGGAGAAGCTGGAGGTTCGTAGGGCCGTGGAAGGAAGAGGTGGGAAGAAGCGGCGGCGGGGGGGGGGGAGCGAGTCGTCGCGGTGGGCCTCCGCGACGCTGTTCCTTTGTTCGCTGGCGTATTTTTAGACGCGGAGGCTGCGGCGGGGGGCGGGGGAAGGGGGAGGCGAGGACCAGGCCCGGAAATTTGGAGAGCAGGTTCCCCCAGCGGCAAAAAGACGCCGCAGAATTTATTCCGACGACGATGGAGGCGGCGGCCATGGAGGCGGTAGCGGTGGTGGAAGCGGAGGCGATTGTAGAGATGAAGATGGCGGTGGTTGAGATGGAGGTGGCGGAGGCGGAGGCGGAGGGTGGCGGTGGCGGAGTGGCGGTGGCGGGAGGCGGAGGGTGGTGGAGGCGGAAGGTGGGAGGCGGAGACGGTGGCGGAGGCGGAGACGGTGGCGGAGGCGGAGACGGTGGCGGAGGCGGAGAGGTGGCGGAGGCGGAGACGGTGGCGGAGGCGGAGACGGAGGCGGAGGCGGAGGCGGAGGCGGAGGCGGAGGCGGAGGCGGAGGCGGAGGCGGAAGTGGCGGAGGCGGAGGCGGAGGCGGTGGCAGTGGCAGTGGCAGTGGCAGTGGCAGTGGCAGTGGCAGTGGCAGTGGCAGTGGCAGTGGCAGTGGCAGTGGCAGTGGCAGTGGCAGTGGCAGTGGCAGTGGCAGTGGCAGTGGCAGTGGCAGTGGCAGTGGCAGTGGCAGTGGCAGTGGCAGTGGCAGTGGCAGTGGCAGTGGCAGGTGGCAGTGGAGGCGGAGGCGGAGGCGGAGGCGGAGGCGGAAGCGGAGACAGATGAAAATGGCGGTAATGAAGGTGGGGGAAAGAGAGTGACGGGGGCGGTGGCGGAGGCGAGTTCGTCGGTTGCACGGGTTTTGTTTCTGAGGAAGTGTGGGGGAAGGGCGACTTTGCCCGGTGCGTCGACAGTATAGTCTGGTTCCAGTCACAGTAGTTGCTGTTTGTAATAGCGAGGATTAGGACGAGAACAACTTGGAACAGTATTTGGAATATTAAAGTCTACGGAAGCGTATTTATGCACTAGTAACGAGTACGTGCATCATCTCATTACATACGCGCACGCACGTACGTTTGCAACGTAAGTCATAGGAATAGATTGGCGAGTCCCGCTGCATACTTGATCATCGAGATGTTGTAATGTCTTTCACTGCAGGTGTTGTACTACTAGCAGTGATTGCAGGCAATTACAAATACTTCCAGTACAGGATGCAAAAATGTTGAGTTCGCAGGGAAGCTAAGTTCCCTGGAGGAGCGTGGTGGTGAGCGAGGTTTCAAGTACAGAGACCAAGTCCGATGAAGTATGAAATAATTTTAATAGAAAAGTAGAGCTTCAGAGCAGCGTGAAGTGAATACAGCAAAGTCTCTGGGCTGTCTGCCCGTTATCAACGCTAGAGGATCCCTATATAGAAAACGGAAATTTATGAGACCATTATGCCACCCCCGCCAGAACTCTACATGTCCTGGACGCAATAAACTGACATTACTGTCGGAGGACTGTTGCCCTTTTGAAGTCACTGTCTGATAAGTTTCTAAACATCCTCGTATTCACAATCTGAATCCATGTTAGCGTTGACAGCGGTTCTGGGAGCCCTCTCATAAATGTTAAGATAAGCAACAGAGCGCCTGCTCCGGTCGCGACCCTCATTTAGATAATTTTGGCAAGCGGTATTTCTCTCGCGTACATTTTTGAGAGAAATATCCGTTGCTTCTCTTACGCAATACTTCATACTATTGTATTTACTAGGTGCATACTATTACATTCATTACTAGGTATTCATACTAGGTGCATTTACCATTACAATGTCTACTTGATTCGGCGATGGTGATAAAATGAATTGACAAAGAAAAGGCATATTTGCGTTGTATGAGGCACGTGTAGTGATTTTCAGCACCACAGAAAACAAAAATAAATTTGAAAAAGGAATTAAGGATGTATCTTTGCCCTTCTCGCCTACGGTTGTATTACGGGAAATATCATGAAAAGTGGACATTTTATTGTTTGTGGAGAACACACCTTTGCCGCACCGTCCTTTTTCTTCATAATCGATAGTTCTTAGTTACTAGTGCTTATATCCTTGATTAGTGTACTTAAATTCAGATCCCAGTGTCATTTTTTCGTCATATTTGTCCCTGCGGAACGAACCGCGAACACAGAGAATTTTAAAATATCCATGTAATTATTACTCCGTGCTTTATCTTAAAAAACGGACAATATTTTAACAGACGTAGGCAGAAAATAGCTGTATTCTAAATACATGTATTATTACTTTTTAAATATATAAAATGTTCCTTCAATTATAATGCAATTTATTCTGTGGTCCGCCATTGATCTCTCTCCGTTAGCGTTCTACCGGCTTAAATGACTCAGGGTATAGAGCGATTTTCCTAAGGGGATGAGCCAAAGTGACAGCTAGTGCTGGCAACATAACTGAAGGTTCGTTGGTGGTCGTTGTGTCCTTGGGTCCATAAGACTCCATTCCCGCATTCGTTCGTTTGCAGTTGGCTAACTTGTAAATGGCTTCGACACTTCCTTTTGTGGTGTCCTTGTCCGACAAAAATATAATGCGCTGCGAGAAATAATTGATATTAGGAAGTGCAGTGTAATGTGCTCTTCTGTAAAAATTCTTTTTCTTTATATATTACATTGAATTTACTTTTTGTGTGATAAATATTATGCTTATTTTAAAACCGAGACTTGAATGCGAGATGCGTACCGATGCACGTGGTTCCGGCCTTTGTGCTGTTGTGTGGCGAGCTGTGATTGAGAGCTTTCTATTTACATTCGTGGCAGTTTTCTTTTACTGATTGTGAGAGCATTTAAAGAGATTTTCCACATACGTAATTAAATTTATATATTTCCCGAACTCGCTTACGTGCATATATTTAAGCGAAACTCTTAGACTTCTGCATAGGGATGTTTTACCAGGAGCCATTAGCACTTTACGAAGGGGCGTGGCTGAACAGCTGTCGTGGCGGAGGAGTACTTCTCCGAAATACATGTGATGTTCAATTATTTTCGCGAACTGTCACTTTGGATCATCCTAGGAAAATCGTTCTATATCAGTTGATGTCTCTGCAGTGCCTCTGACCGGGAGGTCCTAGGGTTACTCCCCACAGTGGCACGATTTTCGAATAGCTAGATAACTAGATTGATCTCAGCCGCTCTGTTGAGGAGAATTCTAGCGTCCTGCTTGCGCTCTTCGTTAATTTTCCGTGATTTCTCCGATCTACGCCAGGCGAATGCCAGAGCAGTTCCTTGATGAACGCGCTGCGGTCCGCACGCGATTATTATTTCTTCTTGGTTGGTTGGTTGGTTGGTTGGTTGGTTAGTGGTTCCGGGCGCGGTGACAGCTTAGGTCATTAGTCCCGTAAGTGCAGTGCATGTTTTCCCTCATGAGATGCCGGTGATTTGCCTCCGCTGGATGGCGAGATCCGGCACCGACCTACCGTCGGCTAGCGGAGTCTCCCCCTAACCAGGTATCTCCCACCGGCGGGGCACCGGCCCAGCCGGGACAAGTTCTAAGCTCCCGTCCAGTCTCCCGGAATATGTGGTAGTGAAGTGCATGTTAATGTAAGTGTGTATGTTTAAAGGGAAAGGATAGGACAAGGAAGAGGAAGAAAAGATCGCGCGCGGTCCGTGGCCCGTTTGGTAGGGTACTTCTCCGGCATTCGCCTGGTGTTGATCGGAGAAACCACGGAAAACTACCGTTCAGAGAAGCCGGGCGCCAGAATTCTTCTCCAGACAGCGACTGAATTCGACCTAGCTGAAAAGCTTCTTCCTTGTACGATCCTCTCCATTTATTTACACGCATTTACACTTACATTCACAGCACTACCATTTACGCCAGGTGACTAGACGGGAGCTTAGAGCATTTCTGAACTGGGACGGTACCTCGCTGGTGGGAGATACCTTGTTGGGGAAAATCCCTTTCAAAATTCAAAATTTAAGTAGCATATGACTTAGTGTAGGGATCACAGAATTTTGAAAATGTGCACACAATTCACTTTTCCCCATAGCACGTCATACGCAGTTTTTAACTGTTTTTTTTTGACGTAAATAAATAACATAAAAAATGAAAAAAATAAAATCCCCGCTAGCCGACTCGTACGCTGGTGCCGGATCTTACCATCCAGCATGGGAAAATCACCGCCACTTATCGCGATAAAACATGAACGACACTTACGGGACTAATGAGCTTAGTAGTTGCCACGCCCGGTACCACTCTTCAATCGATAAATTCACTGGCGTTATCCGGGTACGGGAATGGCATTGGAATGCTAGTGTTATCTGTTGAATGTCCGAATCGGTCTCACTCTATGCAACCAAGAACTCGTCGGTGCATAGGTCAGACGCAGAGGAGAAGAAGCGTTTGCAGGGGGCACTTTCCCTCCATTCGATGATTAGACCTCGGAATATTAATCACAAAAAGGTGTTGATTTAGGTATCTAAAATGGGTAACAAAATAATGAAACTAGGCACTATTAGGTGTGAAAAGCGATGTTTTAGGCACTTAAAGCAGGTTTCATAATGCTTAAACGAACTATTTAAAAAACATTAGACATGAAAAGTTATGTTTCTGGCAGTTAAGTGATCACAAAAGAATTAAATTAGGCCCTTTTTATTTTTCAGGGAAATCATGAATTTTTACATTTAAGTGAGTGACTACAAACATTCTTTTATTGAATTGATGGCTCAGTTTGCGTGGCGAGACTCAGGCCATGAGGCCTGCTCTTCCGTCTGAACACGCAAATTTCGCTACGCTTCTTTCACCAATTAGGGGACAAAGAAGGTATTAATTTCCTTTTTTATATTGACTTTCAGAGCTTCTTATGGTCGGTGTGTGGTGGTGAGATATTTCGGTGCGGAGTCGATTGTGTATTCGATTCGATTCACTTTTTCAAGTTCGTTTCACGATTTCGTTCAATTCAAGTAACTGGAAATGGTTTCGCCAAAATATTTGCGTTTCGGTAAACAAACTTCAAAAACGAATAATTAAAATATGATAATTCATCAAAATTACTTATTTTAGGCAGATGTAGCCAAAAATTATTAAAATGGGCACCAACCGCCGTTTTAGGATATTTTAGGCACTATTAAATGCTTTCACGAGTTCTATTTTCTCATGATTCGTAAACATTGGCAATTATTTTCCACAACCTCGTAAAGGAACTGAATAGGCATTTGTCCTAAAATCCGAGATAATACATTCCACGCGAATCGAGGTTTTTACTTCCTCGTATACGTAGTATACGAGAAAGTGAATAAATGCTGTGAAAATTCGATATCGGAAATACACATTTTGGGAATTCCTGTTGTCGAAAAAGGATTTTTTAAACGCCCTTTTGCTTGTCTGTCAACACCAGCGTTTAAACCATATAGAGGATTTTTACCAAAATGGATATTGCCCAATCGATCATGTCGCGGTTCCACTTACTGGAATCGGATCTTTTAATTTTTGGGAATACCTTCTTTACGTGAAACCCCTAGGACATCTTTGAACTGTTTTCAATAATTGTTCCTCTTATTATATTACTATCTCGGGCCCAATTTTCAGTAAACCATCTAAATTTTATAAAATTCCGAAAGTTAAAATATATTTTTTTCACATTATTTTGCATTCTATCGTTTAATTTTTTGAAGTGGTGACAAGTGTTGGTAGGTTAGAAGGTTCGACATTTTAGTGTGACCGAACCGTTACGAATAATAAGAGAATGTATGTACGGTTTCAGCACCACAAGTGTTACTAAATGAAATCTCTATTGTCTCTCAGTATCTCTTTCAGCGTGTACAACGCATCCTTGTTCATTTCCTATAGGATTACCGCGACACGACACCTGTACGGTAACACATCTCCGGTGTGGCATACGAGCGACGAAGTGCGCACAGCAATGAACGCGCCTACGCAGACGTTTACGACGGAGAAACTCGCCGTCGTTGCGCGTTTTACTGCTTCCCCCTTCTATGAGCCATGGCCTTGGCCGCTGGTTCGACCCCCGCTCACGCCAGACGCCGTAAACTGCAAGCGAACCTCACGCCGCCGCCGGCTACCACACGGGTCGCAGTGCATTTAGTCGTTGTAAATGCTCGGGCCTTGATGGTAATATTCTACGGCGGTTGATGTCACGCCCATGTCGGTTGCGAAATAGCTCTGGTTGTAACTTGAGGCACTAGACAGGTTAGGAGAGTAATAAAATGGTTGTGTTCGTCGTCTTCGTGTCGGGGTGATGACACAATCGTATTAAACGGTTATGGACGCGGTTCGTATGTGTGGAGACGTGTAGACGCGAAGACGAACGTTCGAGATGTGACAGTCGAATCTTTGAGGTGGTGTAAAAAGAATTTGACGGCGTGTTAGATATCAAAATAATGGAAGAGTCGTTATGCTATATTGTTCTTTTGTGGACATTAAACGTGAAAATTCCTTTGAGAGAAAATTACCTTGACAGAAAGGTCAGAACTGTGTGTGTGATTTTGGAAGCGTAAGTAAACTGGCTATAGGAACTTGATATAACTGATGTTTTAATGATAACGTCTGCTTTGACGATTTATTTAAATTTTTGAGAAGGTATCATATTCTTTGCACAATTTTGCTATGAATCCAGGATAGTCAAAAAATAATACGTAACAAATGCGTAATTTCTCTTTTCAACACTCGATTTGCAACCCTCGCTTCCATCTTTTTCGAGTTGCAATTCTTCACAAATATTTGACAACATCGTTGTTCATGTTGCAATTCTTCACACATTTGACTAAATCGTTGTTCATGTTGCAATTCTTCACACATATTGGACTACATCATTGTTCGTGTTGCAATTCCTCTCACATATTGGACTACATCGTTGCTCGTGTTGCAATTCTTGACACATATTGGACTACATCATTGTTCGTGTTGCATTCGCTCTCACATATTGGACAACATCGTTGCTCGTGTTCCAATTCTTCACACATATTGGACTACATCATTCGTGTTGCAATTATTCACAGATATCGGATTACATCGTTGTTCGGGATGTAATTCTTGACACATATTGGACTACATCGTTGTTCGTGTTGCAATTCCTCACACATATTGGACTACATCGTTGTTCGAGTTGCAATTCTTCACACATATTGGACTACATCGTTGTTCGAGTTGCAATTCTTCACACATATTGGACTACATCGTTGTTCGGGAAGCAATTCTTCACACTTCTTGGACTACAGAGAAGATCGTTCCCACTCTAGTATCTCAGTGTCCCATTTTCTCAATTTTGACGCATCGCACCTTTCTATTTCAACGTCCCCGTGCATGCTTGTTGTTGTCGTCGCATCTCCCTGCAATAAATTGGCGCTGACGCAAGCAGATAGAGCCGCGTTTCGCTGTCATTGCATCGTAACTTTCTTCTTCTTCTTCATCTCCGGCGGCCACGCTTTCCCTGCTCGACGACCGTGGCCTTGGCAGCGAGTTCGAACCCCGAGCGCGGTCGCGGTCGTAAATTGAAACAAAACACGCCACCTGTTCCCTTCCCCGACCGCTCGCCGCCGCTGTCGTTCCTTGTTTTTATTTTCGAGGGTCGCCCTCGTCGGAATACGAACTACCCATTGTCTTCGAGCTGCGTGTGCGTTCGTACGTGTGTGTGTGTGTGTGTGTGTGTGTGTGTGAGTGTGTGTAGGGGGGGAGGCTGCTTCGCGGTGGCTTCTGTTGACCGTTCCGTCCGCGGTTTTTATTGGTCACGTGACCGCGCGGCGAAAGAAGACCGCGAGTGTGTTGCGACGGCCAGCTGTGTGACTCGATTCAAGGTCGCGTTTGTCGCTGGAGGAATGCTGCGGTGGTGCACGTGTTGCATTGTGAAACGTCGAAAAAACGAGACGACGTTGGAACGAGAGTGCGCGAATACCGGCCCGTTCGCTCCGGTTGGAGGGCTCCTTTGGGAGTTACCATGTTGGAAACGTGCGATGAAGAAGTAGCTTCAACGAGGATGGTTTTGCGGACAAGTTCTGTCGGGTGGATTACAAGAGAAATTCACCGTTTTTTTTTACCTTCTAGCTGCAGAGTAGAGAGAACGTTATGTAATGCTGCGCGAAAAAGGGAGAATTTTCGGCAGAAAAATCTTATTTCAGGGCCCTGATAACGAAAAAGTTGATAAATCCAGTTACTGGATTTAAAAGCAACCTTTAACACGTTGTGTAGCTGGAATCCATGCATTGTGGGTCCTTGATGCCGAAAAATCGAGTGACGGCAAAACGACCGTCTATATCTTTCTGTCCGTCCGTTTGTGAACAACGCTAGCGGCTAATCCGTTCAATCGAATTTTTCCAAATTTTCATATTCCGTAATCGATCTGGCTGATGTCGCTGCCTCTGAAATTTGAAACCGATATTTTAATTTGGGGAGTACTTTACGTGAAGCCCCCGGTACATTTTTTAAAATTTTCAAGAAAATTGCTTCATCGTTTTTCATTTTTTCTCTTTTTTTTGCTGGATAGTGTGAAGGACATTTAAAAAACAGGTGTCATCTTCGTTGAATACCCTGATTTTTTGAAAATTGCAGAAGTCCAAAATATTTTGGGCGTCTTCCTACAACAAAAATATTAAAGAAAGAGATTTTCCCCTTAATAAAATCTGTTCCTTAAAGATGTATTTTGAAATGAAATCCTGTAAACTTTTTCGAAAATTTGAGTATTTTCACGTAAGTTTGCGTGAAAATACGGACGAGAAAGTACCTGCTGTTTTAGTTTCTCTAGTTTTTTTCAACAGACACTTTTATCAAAGGCGGTTTAATTAAGGGAAGTATTTATGTGTGCTTGACAGCCATAAGACTGCGTGATGTTTGCTTGGAAACCATTCGCAGAGCTCGATGAGTGTAAGATTTCGTCAGTGATTCAATTGGTTCTTTTAAAAGTCGAACACACATTACTTAATTAGTTCCTCGCTTCGGAGGTGCAAAGGCTTGAAGTAGCACTAGCTGAAGGCAGTCGGTTTCCTGGGTAACTCATGGACATTTTCACCATGTGGTAATGGCGTGGTTGCCTTCTCCTACCGCCATGATATTCTCCCCCATACGTCACATACAGTTTTTTACTGTTTTTAAATAAATAAATATCTAAATATCCATGTATCACATCTGCACCAATCTGCCTATAAGTGTTCAACTCTGATCATTCATCCCTACAAATAAAAAAAATATCGAGGTTTATAACGATTTTAATTTGTATTTAAATAATATAAAAATGTATTAAAACGTTCCAAAAATTATCTTCGAATGTATATAACTTTTGCCCAATTAATGGAAATATAGGCGATTTTATGGTATGATTATATGTTGTGTATCATCATCAGAAAGTTGTAAATTTGTAAGTAGTTTATTTGACTTAATTCCATTGTATTAATTTCCGCATCATTCCTAAACATGGGATCATATAAGATCCCGAAACGTTGTGTAAGAATGAGTATGCTGAACATTTTAATGAATATTTAAATCTACAGTGGTGAAGAATGGTTTTTCGTAACGATTAATACGTTTAAATGAATATTGAAATCACGGTCACTAAGCTTATCATAATGAAACTGTCATTCATAGAATTCGATTGAAAATTACACAGTAATATTAGCAGCAGTTACCCAGCAACATAGTGAATCTGGTATCGCTAAGTGAATTTTCAAGCAAGAAACCGCCATCGCTTCGCATCTCGCGCAAAGTTGCCCCAGCAGCGCGCTAGCGGGGCAGCACGTCGAAGAACGCTCCGGCTGCATGGAAGCGGATCTCTCCACTAACGGGGGGGGGGGCGACCTCGGACGAGGGGGCACAAGAACTGCAGCTCCGAGGAGGAGGAGGAGGAGGATGGGAGGCGGAGGTAGGCAGGGGCGAGGCAGCAGCAGCAGCACGTGGAAGGAAGGGCGAAAGGCGGGCTATAAATTAGGAAAGGCGGGGCGGGGTGGAGCGGGGCGGGGCGGTCCAGGGCGCGTGGAGCCCCGTGAGCAGCGGGAGGGGAAGGAGGGGACCAAGACGGAACAAAGACGGAGCCTGGAGCTCCGGCCGGTTCCGAATCGCCTCGCGGAGCGGTGGCGGTAGAGGAGAATGAGGCAATGGTGGATACTGGTCGTGGTACTGGGAGAGGTGGCTCAACTGATGTTACTGCAGTGCCTCTAAACTAGAAGTCCTAGGTTCGAGTCCTGACGGAGGCTGGATTTTCGACACTAGCTTCTCAGCTAGTCGGGAGGATAATTCTACCAGGCGGCTGCTCTAATCGATGGTTTTCTGTGGTTTCTCCCATCAATACCAGGCGAATGCCGGAGCAGTACCCTACAAAACGGGCCACGGATCGTGCGCGATCTTTCCCTTCCATATCATCTACTTACACAGTCATCTACTTACACATTGTCAGGCGGGTAAGATATTCAAAACACTCATATTGCTTTTTTACTGATACTTTATTGCTTGTTATTGCCTTCAGTACAGTGTTCGATATACACTGGATCGAGAGGTTTGTGGTTCGAGGAAAATATTAAAACAGTTGAATGGTGCTACATGTTCTCTTGTGGAGGGAATTAAGGAAGGGAAAGATGAAAAGTGCAGCCGAGTCAAGTTAACAACTAGTTAATTAGTAAACAAGTAAACCTGGATCATTAAAATTAGGTACAAAATAAAATCATGAACGTACCATGGACGTTAACTGGTTTTAATGATCTAGGTCGACTAAGGCCGAAGACCCACAGGTTTTTGGTCGCTGCTCGATCATTAGAACCCTTATAATACACTTGACAAAAGTTTATGTGAATATTACCGGTAGCGGTAGCTCAGTGCATCAACGGATGTCACTGCAGCGCCTCTAACCGGGAGGTCCTAGGTTCGAGTCCTGACGGCGGCAGGATTTTTGACACTAGCTTTTCAGCTAGGTCGAATTCAGCTGCTGTCTGGAGGAGAATTCTAGCGGCCGGCTGCTCTGATTGGTAGTTTTCCGTGGTTTCTGCGATCAACACCAGGCGAATGCCGGAGCAGTACCCTACCAAACGGGCCACGGACCGCGCGCGATCTGTCCTTCCTATTCCTTGTCCTATCCTCTCCCCTTACACACACACTTATACTAACATGCACTACACTACCACATATTCGGGGAGACGGGTCGGGAGCTTAGAGCTTGTCCCGACTGGGGCGGTGCCCCGTTGGTGGGAGAGTCCTGGTTAGGGGGAAACCCCACTAGCCGACGGTAGGTCGGCGCCGGATCTCGCCATCCAGCGGGGGAAGATCACCGCCATCTCCCGAGAAAAAAAATGCACTACACTAACGGGACTAATGACCGATGTAGTTGACGCGCCCGGAAACACGAAAAAATCAATCAATCAATCAATTTATGTGAATATTGAAATAGTTATTTATGAATATAAATAACTATTTTGATGTTCTCATAAACTTCGCCTCAAACTCTTTATTTACAATTGTCTTTGACTGCATTTCTCTGGGAGTCGAAAGAGTTCGTTCGGGATGTGTTAATCGGCGTGGCACGAGGGGCCGCCGCCTGCCCCTTGGGGTACGCCAGCTGCTACACTTTTCCGCGCTTCGAGGCGATGACGCGACGCTGCTGGCACGCGGGCACAGCGCGCGAGAGCTGCGAGACGGCGTGGGCCCGCCCCCTTCCCTTTACCACAGCCCCCTCTCCCCCCCTCCCCGCCTCCGCCACCCCCGCCAACACCACCGCTGACTCAGACACCGCACAAACCCTGCGGCGAGATTCGCGATTCCGAGCTGGCTGTGTTGCCGGTCGCGTATGACAGGGCAAGTGGTCGGATGCGTTTTGGCCTGATACTGACTCTTGACTTCCAAATTTCGCAATTGTCACACTTCCAATGACTTACACTGGTTATTAATTCAATGGATACCATACCTTCCGAATATCGTGACCGACTTCCAGCTGAGCGGAATCAACACGTTGCAAATAACAGCTTTCAATTGACTTCTTACTTCTAGTAATTACGGTACTTCTGATGAGCAAATAACAGCTTTCAATTGACTTCTTACTTCTAGTAGTTACGGTACTTCTGATGAGCATAAATTTGTTACTAATTGAGATTATAGATATTATAGAATTCCTATCCTAGCACTAAAATAGCTAATAAGATTGGTAACACTTGTAAACCCATGCTGACTTTTCCATCGTGGCGGTCGCTGTAGGCTTCCTAATTCTCGCTTCAGGATTTGTGGGAGGAAGAGGAATAGATCTCTGGGGTAATGCTGGGTAGTGATGCGACATCGATAAGTAATGCGAAATCGATGTTATCGCATGGATGTTTAAATTAAAACATCGATGCTCAAAATACATCGACTAAAAACCATCGATATTTTTGAACATTGATGTTTTTAAAGATGGTTTAGCAACATCTAATATTACATTCGTTCGCAACCTAATTTAATTTGACTGTGGAAGCTTTATTACTTAATATGTAAGATTTAATTGGAAATAAAATTGAAATAAAATTGAAATTGGAATTAAAACATCGATGCTCAAAATACATCGACTAAAAAACATCGATATTTTTGAACATTGATGTTTTTAAAGATGGTTTAGCAACATCTAATATTACATTCGTTCGCAACCAAATTTAATTTGACTGTGGAAGCTTTATTACTTGATATGTTAGATTTAATTGGAAATAAAATTGAAAAGCAATTTAAAAAAAAGGAGAAACCTGAGCTTGAAAGCCTGCGTGCACAGGGTCATCTAACAGGGTCAGTTTTTAGTTCGTCGAAAAAGGCTACGGAATGAAGAGGCAGTGAATTTTTCATTCAGAAACAAAACATTGAAAACGTTATAACCTCGAGCACGATACATCGATTTTAAAAGACATCGGCTTTAATAGATCGATATTTGAAAACATCGATGTCGCACCCCTAATGCTGGGAGTTTCGAAACGGCGGATGTCCAGTTGTTTATTTTTTTAAATTTTACGTGTCTTCGTTTTTCACAACGCGTCTCTGAACCCTTCTTGGGCGTTGAGCGCTTGCAATGGAGTAATCCTCCGTTATTATCTTTGTCAAGTCTCGTCACGTCGCAGTATATTCCGTCGGCAAGGGCACGGCGTCGTTAGATCCCCCGGGGTTCCTAGATTGTCACCTATCCAGGAACCCGCAAAGTCTCGAATTCGCGTAGCAAACGAATTCGGCTAGCGACGTCGGCCCTCTTTCGAGGGATTGAGTCGTTCCGTGCCGTGCGGAACGGATGGCTCCAGCCGCTCGATATTCCAATGAGGCAATGGATGCGCGGTGCAGCAATTGCGCGACGGTGAAGCCACGTGCGGAACAGCTGGCCGAAATGCCTCGGAACAGATGTATGAAATGTATTAAGATTATTTTGAGACAGCTGGAAATATTGAAAAGCATTGCTTGATATTCCAATGAGTCAATGGATAGGCGGTGCTGGTAGTATTTGCTCCGAGGCTACGTGTAGAGAAGCTAGCCGAAATGTCAAGAACAGATGAATGGCACGTAGTAAGATTTGTTGTGGTGCTGATGGACATTTTGAAGGACGTAGCTTGATTTTCTAATGCGTGGTACAAGTGGTGCTACAGTGAAGCCACGAGCGAAACAGCTGGCCGAAGTGCCAGGGATCAGAGGTAGTGCTGCTGTGAGACCATGTGCGGAGAAGTTAATCTAAATGCCAGCGGCAGACGAATGGCACGTTGTAAGATTTGTTGCGGTATTGATGGGTATTTTGAAGGGCGTTACTTTTGATAGATGCTGCCGTCATGTTGCGACCTTCCTCAGGACGAAATACATCGTCGCAGTATTTCACGATACTTTGGATAGGTAGGGGCTGCCGTCATGTTGCGGCATTCCTCAGGGCGAAATACATTGTCCCAGTATTTCACGTTACTTTTGATAGACATGGGCTGCCGTCATGTTGCCGCCTTCCTCAGGGCAAAATACATCGTCCCAGTGTTTCACGTTACTTTTGGTAGACATGGGCTGCCATCATGTTGCGGCCTTCCTCAGGGCGAAATACATCGTCCCAGTGTTTCACGTTACTTTTGATGGACAGGTTATGCCGTCATGTTGCGGCCTTCCTCAGGGCGAAATATATCGTCCCAGTGTTTCACGTTACTTTTGATGGACAGGTTATGCCGTCATGTTGCGGCCTTCCTCAGGGCGAAATACATCGTCCCAGTGTTTCACGTTACTTTTGATGGACATGGTTATGCCGTCATGTTGCGGCCTTCCTCAGGGCGAAATACATCGTCCCAGTGTTTCACGTTACTTTTGATGGACAGGTTATGCCGTCATGTTGCGGCCTTCCTCAGGGCGAAATACATCGTCCCCCGTACGTTGGCAGAAACGTATATACTCGTATCTGTGCGTAGGACGTGGCGTCTCCCGTACAGCCAAGCATATACAGAAAGTATTCGTGTCATTCGTTTCAAGACGAGGAGGCAGCAGGCGCTGCCCAAGGACAGAGCGTGGCGTTGTAGCGGGCAGAGATTGTGAGGAAGAAAGGGGGCGGGGCGTGGAAGGTCAGAAAAACTCGTCCACGCAGCTGGCCCACAAGTGCGTCCGTGTAAAAAGAACGAGAGCTTAACGATACGTCGGTCCTCCAAACGACTGCACGTCGCCGCGTTGCACATTTGCAAGCCCAACATCAGCTGCGCCGGAAACTGCGCAGGTTTTGATGCCACGTTGCGGCCCTCTTAAAGACGAAATGTATGTTTTGAAATCGGTGTCGGGTTTCGCGGAAAATATTTAGCTGGTTTTGTTTCTCTTCAGAGTAATAAAAATGGTGAACCGATTCAGGATGTGTAAACGAGTAAAGAGGCTGGAAATGCATTCTTAACAGTGAAAATGGCTGAATGGGAAATCCATGCCAATTGAGCCAATTTATTACATTAACACCAAGTGTCCAATAGAATTTAATAAAAGTGTGTTGTTTCCAACCGTCCCCTCTGTATTAAAACCTTTCCCATTGATTCCATATACCACTAATTATATAGTATATACTATAAGACCAGACTCTTATATCTCACTGCTTTACATTTTCTTTCGGTTCTTTGTTGTTCTATATCACCCGTGTTTTTAATATTCTCTCTCCCTCTTTTCTGTCGTCGCTCTTTCTTTTCGAGAAGCCGCACGCTGTCGGGTTGATACACACAGGATGACGGAGGGACACACACGGGTTGATACACACAGACCCACTGGTCTGGGTGAAAAGTCGTTATTCCGCAAATTTGAACAAATATGAATGTCCCAGTCCGAACCAAGATCTGCCCGAGACAGAATAGATTTCGACCCTATCACCGTCCGAGTTTGACCCCAGTCCGACGTGAGTTCGATTGGAGCCCGATCCGAGTACTCAGTTGATTTCAATCCTAACCTGAACCGACTTTGTCTCGGGTTCATTTCGAGTCATTTCGTCCCGAGACATCCCGACCTGAGTCATTGCGACCGGTGTCATTGCGACCCGAGTCATTGCGACTTGAGTCATTGCGACTTGAGTCATTGCGACTCGAGTCATTGCGACCCGAGTCATTGCGACCCGTGTCTTTGCGACCCGAGTCATTGCGACCAGAGTAAGTCCGACCTGACTCAGGCCCGTCTCGTCAGTCAGACCCGAGCTCGAACCGAGTGCATTCCAATCTCTCCCCGATTCTCGATCCTCCTACGACCCGACCAATCCAATCCCAGCCCGCAAATTCCGAGTATCAGAACATTCCTGATCCGAACAATCTGCAGCGAACATTAACAAAGTTTGAAGTACTTTGATTTGGTGTCTGAATCTCATTAGAGTGTTTGTGCACCATGGAACATTAAAGCACTATCAATTTTATGCGCATGCGCAGTTGAAGTTTCGCATCACTTTCGTGCATCTGCGCATGCGCAGAAGATCCATAGTGCTGTCCACTAAGGCGTGCGCAAACTCTCTGTTGAGTGAAGTAAGATAACATGCGCAAAATCCCATCTATCTAGGGATGGCAAAAAAATCCATGTTTTCCACCAGAAACATCGATACATTAACATCGGTATTTTGCTTTCGATGTTTTCTTCACATCGATATTTTATTGAAAAAACATCAATGATTTTTTAAAATTTTATTATGTACATTCGATAATCCTTTTACATATTAACATGCTGGTAACCAAACAATAAAATATATCCCTTGTACGTACAGTAATCAATATGTTTTAAACATCGATGTTTTCTCGTCTTTGTTTTTCATCGACATCGAAAACCCTTTAGCGATGTATCGGGACATTGATGTATCGATGTTGTGGTAAAATTTGCCATAACTACGTCCACATCTTTCCACCATGCATTCACGCCCTGACCTCCGCACGTCCGCACAGCTTTGAGAACGGTTGAGCTGCGTGAGTGAGTGAGTGTGTGTGTGTGTGTGTGTGTGTGTGTGTGTGTGTGTGTGTGTGTGTGAGGGGGGCGTGCCGAGCGACCATGTGGTGAGCACGCGTGGGGCCCAGATGCGGTGCATCTCTGAGCTTTGGCCTTGCGCGCGAAGGCGCGTTCACAAACCTCGCAATTGCAGTCGCCTTGCAAACGCAATGAGTCTCGTCCTCGAGTCACGTCTGTGGTCTGAGGGCGACGACCTCGCACCACGGGCCACGTGCGCGTGTTGAATAATTTCGTTTACATTGTTTTTTATCAGAAGTCTGAGATGTGGCGTAATTTTCTGGGAAACTCGTGTAGTACCGAGACTTTTATGGCTGGAAAAAGTGTACGAATAGTAAACAAGTGTCATCCGGGCGATTCCTGCAAGCTGCCTTTTCTTGACCTTGGGAACGAATTTTACGAGATACATTGCCCTTCTTATGCACATCATTGTTTTTTTTTTATCTAAACTGACTTACTAAAAAATAGACCCGAATTTTAATGCAATACAAAATATACCAGTATAACATACTGAATATGGATCGTTTTCATCAGATGCCAATATCAACAGTCCACTCAAAACTTCATTTATAATTCTTATTCATAGTACATTATTTCTCAACAGATATTCAAGTGACAAAACGAGTGAAATCGATACAAATGCCAATTAAAATATATCCTGCTGCATTATATACATTTGAATATTATTCTGAGTGTTGAAAACAAAAACCTGTAATACTTTACAATAACGCTAGTAATGTGTTTTTAACTAAAACATTGTGTTTTACTTAATGACATGTAAAAATGACAAATTTTTACGTATTCTGGGTCTGTGATGACTTTCTCTATTGGGTATTTGTTCTTGATCCATTGAGTATATGCTCACAACATACAGCCTTGCTTTGTTTCTTTACAGTAAATGTATCTTTCCTCTTCCTCCATGTTCGTCACAAATGCCATCAAACTATTTGTTTTTGCCGTTAAATAATTAAAATAATGTGTCCATCTTTTTTCTGTTTGTTTGATGGTTTGTTTTGTGTATTTTTAGTAATCGTATTTGGAAAACGTTCCCAACAGAAATACTTATATGCATTCTTAAATAGCTTAATAAATATCTTCTATTAAATCTCAAAAATAAATAATTGATATAATATTGTTCCTCCAATGTTGACATGATATTTTTAATAATTCAGGTCACTTACTATTGTTTTTATGTGTTTCAGGTGAGTTCCTGTCCTTGACATCATTGAACCGTCAATATTTGCAGTAACAATATCATTGCAATAACAATTTTCTTCTGGTAAGTGGAATAAATTATATAGAAGATTTAACCCAAGGACATTATGAAATGATAGATTCCCAGCATCCGTTGAACACAATTCTTCGTTAAAATATGAATTAATATTCATATTTCATCCTTGTGTTTTTAGCAGTATTCTGTTCCCAAAACTAAGCAACTTATTTATAGTATGGGTAAACGGACTACTAAGAAGCCAAAAAGTTTCCAACACTACCTCTATCTTCGTTGCTATCGTAAAGTCCTCACGTCACACTTCCGCTAACATGCACTACACTACCACATATTCCAGGAGGCCGGTCGGGAGCTTAGAGCTCGTCCCGGCTGGGTCGGTGCCCCGCTGGTGAGAGAGTCCTGGTTAAGGGGAAAGCCCGCTAGCCGACGGTAGGTCGGCGCCGGATCTCGCCATCCAACGGGGGAAAATCGTCGACATCTCCCGAGGAAATAAATATGCACTACACGTACGGGACTAATGACCTAAGCTGTTGACGCGCCCGAAATCTCCCAAATAACCAACCAACCAAAGCAGTACCCTAACAAACGGGCCACGGACCGTGGGCGATCTTTCCTTCCTCCTCCTTGTCCTATCATACACTTTACATACACACACTTACGTGCACTACACTACCACACAAGTCGGTAGATCAGTTGGGAGCTTAGAGGTTGTCTGAGGCGATGCCCCGCTCATCCTCTTTATCACGCTGCACATTTCGCCAGTGCAACCTGAAGAAGTTTAGGAGCTGCTCGTGTTATGATTTATGAGTGTGTTATCGCCAGGCGTGTCATTGCCTGAATCGACAGTGAAACACGAAATCGATAGCAAAACACGATGTTCTTTATTGTTAATTTTATTCTTCTAAAATTTTTACATTCTTCTAACTTGCTGTTAACCAAACAATAAAATGTATCCCTTTTACGTACTGTAATTAAAAATGTATTGGAAAATTGCAAGTTCACTGGGCTATAATTAAAACATCGACGTTTTGAACATCGATATTTTCTCGTTGATGTTTTCATCGACATCGAAAACCCTTTAGCGATGTATCGAAACATCGTTGTATCGATGCTTTGGTAAAATTTGCCATCACTAATAGTGGCATCAGTGGATGCCCTGTGCCGTGTATATTTCCTATCGCCGCCTATTTTATCTTTCGTTCGTCCGTCCACTGCCACGCCCCCTTCCTCGCCGAGGCCGCCGTTGCGCTCGCGGCCGCGGGGCCGAGGTCGTTGCAGGTGCTTCGCGCGCGCGCCCGCGGCGGCGCACACTGGTTCAATCCGGTCTAAATCCTGGTCATAATTGCAAATGCCGGTGGATGTGCGTAAAAGTTGGGTATCAACGTAACGATTTGCGATTAGCGTGAAACGATTTGCGTAAAAATAGGTATCAAGGTAGGTTTGAGGTCTCGGAATTTGAATGTCATAATGAAAATTCAAAATTGAAAATGGCGGATTAACTCATTTAAAAATAAACCAAAGTGCATAAAAAATGTACATAAAGAATTCTCGAGAGCACATCTATTTAATTATTCGAAAAATGTATATCAGTAATTTTCTTATTAAAAGTAATTATCAGAAGGAGAAATCGAAAAAATATACTGAGAAAATAACTTCCTGTGGCGTACAAGGCACTTCTGGGATATCTAGTGTTAAATCTTACTGTGTAGCTTTGCAGTAAAGTGCCTATAAAAAAAGTAGGTGCAGCTAAATGTGTATTATTCTGATTAAGAGCATTCTACTTGATAAAAAAATCAATTGAGGCAGCAATACGCAGGACAAAAAATTTAATTCACAATATATATGAATATACTTGTTATTCTCCGTAGGTTAGAATGCAGCCGTCTCATACATTAAATAATTAGACACTTTTTCTTAAAAATATACTTAACTTTTAGTCTTCTATTTGAAAATACAAAAAGAATCCAAAAAAGTAATTTAAACATTTTTTTAATTTAATACAAGTAGTCCACAAGAAAGAATGAATTCACGTGTATCGATTGATTGATTGATTGATTTTTTTCGCGTTTCCGGGGGCGTCAACTGCTTTGGTCATTAGTCCCGTTATAGTGCATGAATTTTCTCGGTAGATGGCAGTGACCTTCCCCTGCTGGATGGCGAGATCCGGCGCCGACCTACCGTCGGTTAGTGGGGTTTATCCCTAACCAGGACTCTCCCACCAGCGGGGGCACCGCCCCAGCCGGTACAAGCTTTAAGCTCCCCACCGGTCTCTCGGAATATGTGGTAGTGTAGTGCATGTTAATGTAAGTGTGTGTGTGTGTGTGTGTGTGTGTAAGGGGAGAGGATAGGAGAAGGAAGGAAAGATCGTGCGCGGTCCGTGGCCCGTTTGTTAGGGTACTGCTCCGGCATTCGCCTGGTGTTGATCGGAGAAACCACGGAAAACTACCGATCAGAGCAGTCGACCGCTAGAATTCTCCTCCAGAGAGCGACTGAATTCGACCTAGCTGAAAAACTAGTGTCGAAAACCCTACCGCCATCAGGACTCGAACCTAGGACCTCCCGGTCAGAGGCGCTGCAGTGACATTAATTGATGCACTGAGCCACCGCTCCCGGTCGCGTGTTTCGAGCAACGGTAGCTTTACGAGACCGCGAGGACGGGAAAAATGATTGAAAGAACGTTCTGGAGCTAATGTAGTGTGCTCCAACGAGATTTGATAAGTCAAAAGTTCCGAACGCGTACTTTGAATTTTGCCATTACGTCCAGGTTTTTGGCCCGATTCAACCACAGTGTTCGGCGTCTGAGGCGTCGGCGTCGGCGTCGGCGGCGTCGATGGCGTCGCGGGAGAGAGCGATCCCCCCTCCCCTCGCCGCTCGCGGTGGAATGCGGATGGCCCGTGCAAGCTGCGCCGCCCGCCGCCGCCACCTCCGCACAGTGGTTTGAAGATGCCCCCAAAGTGGGCAACATTTGGTTTTCCGCAACTGGTCATTTTGCGTGCGTCTCGTGAGTATGTGTTAAAACACGTCCTTATGTTGCGTGGTACATGTGTTATGTTCGATGGTTTGAAATTCTTCCAAAGCGGACATAATTTAGTTTTAATAATAAGTAAATAAATTATTTTTTGGCTTAATGGCAATTTTAAATAATCACATATATAAATGTGAAAAAATGGTGTTCACATTATTTATTCGTATTCATTTTGGCACAATATTTCGACAATTTCTTTTAACTGTCATCGTCAGGTTCTGATGGTAATATAAAGACGACCCATAACAACAACAGCTTGGGTGGAATTCTACCCAGCTAATAAGTTGATATTCAAAATCCGCCGTTCACTGTCTGTGATCATGTGGATCGTTCGGTCCACTAATTTACTGGTGTGAATGAAGTTGAATCTGGTGGCCTATAGCTGCAAAGATGCTGTTGTTGAGTTTGTGGAAAATGATGTCCTGGAGCCGCAAACAATGTTCGAACTGAAACGGCAAACGAGAAGACGAAAGATTCTTTCTATCTCGTCGCATGACACCAGCTGTGTTGTAAGCCACAACGAACTGAGCATGAGAATATTCTAGCAACACGTAGGATGATAAATCGCCAAATAACATCATAAAATATTTCCAATTTCAGTCAAAACCTAAACTGTTTCATTGGCTCTGTATTTTTTAGAGTTCCTGTTTATGTAAAGAAATTATAAATAGTTCTTAAGTGACCAAAGACTGCATAGTTTTCTTTAAATTTCTGCTCGCCCAGGAAACCAGTAATATAGAGTGAGTGTTAAAAGTATTCGTTCACCAGTGCATTTTAACAATTATTGTAGCTATTATGCAATAATTAACTTATAATCAATACATATTTTGATCATAGTATTAACCTAAGTGTACGGAAAAGTTAACACAAAACAAAAGCAGCAAAAAACACATGTACAAAGCAGATAGAACTGTTGAAACTTCCTGAAATGTGAATTCACGGGACGCAAAAAGTATTCGAACAGCAAACACAACTGCTACGGTTTCAGCTCTTCGCCGCCTGACCCGTGCGAAATTTGTGACGCTAGGAATGGTAGACAACAGTGATAGGAATGGTAGACAACTTGCATAGTGTTTGATAGATAATTGACAGACATGTGTGTGTTTTATGAAAAGAAGAAGTTCGCAAAAAAACAATATGTAAATAAAACGAGTGAGTTTTCGAAAAATCTAATTTTTACCGACGAAAGCAAATACAACAAATTTTCTTCAGATGGAAGACGGATGATTTTTTTAAACTTTTCGTTGCACGTAAGCCAATTAAAACTTTTTTGTTGAAATCTCTAGGTGTACGAATACTTTTTTACATTCACTGTACATGTTCTTGTATTTTCTCCGAGTTCTTGGGTATCCGTCACCTCTCACATGACCGGTTTTCTTTCAGTTCCTGTACGCATTGGAAATTAATAATATAGGAGTAGATAAGTTGAGGCAAATACTGTGTAGACAATACAGGACCCTTTGAACGTTTCTAATACTATTAATGGGAGGCAATTGTTCTCTAGTGAAACTTGACCTGGAAAATCAGCAACAATTACAAATTTCAGTGCATAAACAAAACCTTCCTGTGTTCTGTGTTTTCTAACACTCATTATTTATTTATTTTCTCTTTTACATTTGTATATTCAATTTTATATTTGTGGATTATTAAAGGAAATGTAGAATACCTCAGGCAACACAAAACAGATTTTATAATTTAATATCTGTATATAATTGGAAAATAATAGGCATTTACATAATAAAGCACTTGCAAGACAAAGTGTGCAAGAACTTGTAGGCTTCGTGACTTACAACTTCTCATCACGAGGAAATAAATTTAAAAAGAAAAAAAAAACGATTCTTCTAAATTTCATAATTTGTGCAGTCAAAGAAAGCTCACACTTTCAAGGCCAAAAAATCTGAAAAAGTTACTAACGAACAAACGAAAAATTTTTTTAATCACTCTTTGAAACATAAGTAAACGTAATCGTAAGTAAACTAAAAGAAAAAAATCTTTCAAACTTATACACTTGGTGCTTAATATCACAATTGTTACAACAGATCGGGCATTTAGGAGCGCTAGCTTAAAATGTATCCCTTTATGTCGCAGTGTGTCATGCATTTTCTCTATAGTATTTGGGTGAAATGTTTGTGTCCACTTTCTTTCTAACGACGTCCATTGTGCCCCGGCCGATGCCAGCGGGATCTCTGGAGACACTGCCGCTCGTTGCCTGTGCACTCACGAGCGGTTTCGCGAACGTGAAAAGTTCCTTACGTTCTGAGCCATAAGGGCTGCAATGGTGGCTCTCCGATTCCGTAATTTCTCCGTGAATAAAGCTCTTTTTAAATCCCTTAGTTGCTGGGGTGCATTAATGCACAAGCAGATCTAGCATGTGCTTAGGAATCCTCAATAACTTTTAAAAGACATTTTATGTTTGTTCTTAAAATACGTAAATAATTGTAAACTTTTTTCTTGGTATAGTTTCTTAACGCTACGAAAATATGATTAATGCAGATATGTAATAACAAATTGACACTTAAAAAATGTAATGTTTTTCTTCCTACATGGCTGCCTTTTGAATCCATCCATCCATCGTATTTTTGACATAGACGTTTTATAACCTTATTTTGAGTTAAATTTTAATTATATATTATATATATATATATATATATATATAT
>BLKR01010788.1:0-46037 GCA_011170035.1 Teleogryllus occipitalis
AAACAATGACTTTTCTGAAGTACAATATGTTTTGTGAAAGTGTGTCTAATGATTTGCTGATGACATACCCCTCCATTTACATTTATATGGTACCTTATTCACAACAGACGTAAAAATGTGCAAAGTTGGTACTGGGTGCCAGAGACTTTCAAGTACATTCTTGATCTCTGCTACAATCAAACCATCATTTTCATGCAGTGTTGCATGAATACGTGGGTCTTAATAGGTTTCAACTTCACACACATTACTGTGTAGTGTAAATAGGAGATCATGAAAAGTTCTAGGAGTGCTAGTGTCAACTCAGTTGAGACGTATAGTTCCTGCAAACATTAATGGATGTTGCAACAAAGTAACGTGTGAAGACGAAAATCTCCATTGTCAGCGTTCGTGGTTGGGCAAGAGAAGACGAAAATTTCCATCTTTGGTCCACATTGTGTTAAGGACAATATGGGACTAGAAATTTGAGAAAGTGTCGTATAAAAATTCCATAAGGAAGAGGTCATTTAATGAATACATTCACAAAAATCATCCTTTTTTGTCATCCCCCTTTGTACAATTTCATAACAAAAATATTCTGCCCACTCAAGTGTATGTGCACCTCATGAACCCAACCCCCCTCTTTACAAAAATCTAATGTGCTGCAAGTTGTCTCTAATTAAACAATTTTGGCATGTTTTTTATTCTATTAAAAGTCTTCAAATCAGACACTTGCTTTTGTAAGGTAATATTCCTCTCCCCTCTCCACTTTTTAAAGCTCCCCACCATAAAATCAACAAAGTGATCAACCCTCTCCTTCCCTTCCTGTGAACATATTTCTTGAATTTAATAACTGTATAATAAAGAAAATGCAAAGAAATGTATTCGTTAGATTCTTTATTTTTCCACTCAAGAATTTGCAATGTTGCCCCAGAATAATGCATGGTGTCCAGACATATCCCTGCATCAAAACGTAATTATGCTCTATCTGATGTCAAACAGTAATATATAAAAAATAAAGGCAAAAGCTTTATTATTTTGCAGAAAATACACTTTCTTCCAAGAAAGTAAATGATGTATTCATTCCCAGCACACTCCTGTTGTCGAGCACAACTAGAAATTATTAAATTTGGCAATGGGATTCATGCCAATTACTAGAGACCGGCAAATTGCAAAAAAATTGCAAATACCTTTGCATATTTACATCGTTTTACAGATATGAGCATGTTTTACTGAAAACATGCATGATGGGGCATATTTACATTGCTTGTTCGATGTTAATTGATGTAACCAAACTAAACAATGAAACATATGGTTTGTATGAATCCTCTATCACTTTTAGCTGTCATTTGCCTTTCATCTTTACTTTTAAACAAAGGGATGGAACCACACAACATAAAAGTGAGGGATACCCTTTCCCTTCTTGCCTTCCGGATTCTAATAACATGACAATTGAAAGCAAACGTGCAATTGTTGATTATCATTTGCCATCACAAGTATCGTGTCACTTTGGAGATTATAACTTGCATATCATTTGTTTTATGTTTGTCTTATGGCAATGAGTGTCTTTCATGATTGTCTTTCATGACAATTTTGAAGTGCAAGATGCCTCCAGTGAAAAAGAGTATTTCAACATGGATAGACCGTCCTGGAATATTTACTTATGGTGGCAGAAACATTTTATATTATCCAAAACCTAAAAATTTACATAAATACATGATTGTAAAAATATTTAAAAATAAATATTGTTAATGTCATATTTTCATTCATGTTCAGTTTTTCCTACTAAAAATCAGATGGTTGCAAAATAAAAGACTAACGTTTCCCACACTGTGCAGCTGGCAACAAATATGTTTCTAATTAAAGAGCTCGTTAGAACAAGGGGCTATCCGACTTCTTCTTTTCTTTTCTTTTTCTTTTTTTTTTTTTTTTTTTTTTTTTTTTTTTTTTTTTTTTTTTTTTTTTTTTTTTTTTTTGTGTCTCTTTCTCTCTCTCTCTCTCTCTCTCTCTCTCTCTCTCTCTCTCTCTCTCTCTCTATCGCTCTCTCCCTCTACGTCCCTCTCTCTCCCTCCTGTGAAATTGAGTTATTTACATTAAATATAACTTCAAATATAATTTTTTTAGAGTAATATGTGATTTAAATCCAGTATGTTCTTACTTGCAAGTGTACTGTGTTGAAAAGTGTACCGAGTTATATTATGAAATTTCTAGTAAAAGCCTCAATATCTCGGAACTAGGTCAATGTGAGATAGCCCTTGTTCTACTGAGCTCTTCAATTTTTGAATGCAAGATTGCAAGTGTAGTAAGACAATAGACAGCAGATGTTTACCTATAGCTGACATGGTGAAATGTATTTAAAGTGAGTTTGCATGGAAGTATTTTACGTAAGCAATTAAAACATTGTGTAACTCGTAATCTAGTGTGTTGAATGTTAAAATATTTGGTGATGTCATTATTTGCAGTCATGACAATTCCTGGTTTTAATTTGGTGGGGGTAAGTCTGGACACCGTAAGTATGATTGAGAGGTGTGTTTTAGGGCATATCTGTTAAGTCACTCCCAAAAAGATTTATGCAAAGGTATCTTTTTACAGGATGTCTATGCAAATGCATATTATTTTTATGTATGCATGACACTACCCTCAAACTTTGTAAATATTTGTTTCATTGCATGCTCGTTTATAAAATGTATATTTTGTCCATGCATTATTACATGATTCTGTGAATTTTTGGAAAAATTCATGCGTAATCCTTATTTACATGTTTTTCTAAGTATTATGGCATATTTACACTTTTATCTAGCATGCTATGTTCTTTATATTATCAGGACTGGACACTGTTACGATGTCTTTTGTTGCCTTCTAATATGTTTTCTAATGTTTGGATTTCCAGACCGGTTTGATAGTCTGTTGTTCATTCTTTTGAAGTGATTTTTCCATATTCTTTAAGAGTATTTTACTACCATACGTTTTGTTTCTTTTTAATATTTTCATTTCTGTTTGTTTCCTTTTGTGATTCCCCTGAAGTATCTTGGGAATCTTATATGTAGGGGCAGATTTTGATAACCTAAAACATCACAAAAATGATCAATAAAATGCTGTTAAAGTGTGTTTAAAATTCCTGAAAAGCAAAGAAAAATTATGTAAAAAATTTGATCAAAACCAGTTCAGATGAACAACCCAAACTATTGGGTATGTTACTGATATAATCAAGGCTTCTTTCTTTCATTCAAGTAAACTCAGCTTGCTAACTTTTGGTTTCAATTGTCATTTACCAGGAAAACTGTCTTTAGTTATCCCAAAATCAGTCGAACTGACAATGACGCGGGTAGGCGTCACAGGAACCTTAGATTACTTCCTCACAATGGCTGACATTTCAATTTTTAAGCAAAGCAATCGACTAGGCTAGTCAAGAATTTTGTGGAGAACATTTGTTGCATCTCGTAAATATTATTTGCAGCAAATACCATTAAAATAATATTAAATTCGATGAAATCAGCACAAATGCTTTAAAAACGACAGAAAAAGTTAAAAAATGACTTATTAGTCAAAATCGGTGAAAATGCAAAAAAAGAATGAAAATTAAAAAAAAATTTTAAAAAAATTACATTTCATTAAAATCCACCCCTATTGATTCATGCATCTGTAATTTTTGTTGTTGCCTCTCTTTCATTATCCATGTTTCAGAGCTATGACTGTAGGTTTAGCGGTTGTATTGTGTAGTTTGTTTTGTGTCAGGTCCACGTGTCACAAATTCTATTGTGCTATATTTAATATTTATAAGAGAATTTATTGACTTGTTTCACTATTTCTCCATTGAGTACAATTTTGACTTACCTTTGTTCTTTGCCTTGTATAGCCATAACTTTTGTTTTCTGGACTGCTATCTTCATTCGAGTATTCTTGAACTCGTATGTCAATTCAATAACTGCTTTTTGTAAATCATCTTCATTATCTATCAAGGTTGTTTAATCATCTACCAAGAAGAATGTATTTATCCGTTTGTCTTTTCTAATTTGTATTCCCTGGTTAGTTATCCATCCATTTCCAGATCATAATGATGTGGAAATTCACTGGAAGATTTACTGTATTGGAAAATAATGAAATTAATTTTTATTGCCAAAGCAAATTCCATGCCAACTGATGTTTGGTTTCAGATTCATCTGGTGTGTGTTATGGATATTTTCTAAATTCTGATGCAAAATGAGATAACTGCTCCAGCATTTTGGTAGCAGGTAAGTTTATTTTGCTTTCAAAACCTGTGTTTTTTGTTAACAATTTTCATACACGAGATAGTTAACCACATTCTGATCCTTATTGGAATCTTATTCATGTCAAAGTTGAAGTGTGAATGAAGTAAGAATTTTAAAACATTTTAAATTTGAAACACCACATAAAGACCAAAAACCGAAAAAAATTCAACCTGTTCATTTAACAATTATTCCTTCTCATTTTGTGTTTCTATTATTCTATGGTGCAAATATTGGTGGTCCTTTATTGTGGAATTACATTTTGGTGTGAAAAATGAAATAAACATTTCGAATCTACAAATTAGATTTCTCAACTTGGTGAGCTCATTTGAAATTTCTGGTGGAATTGGATTGTTCATATGTGTGAACAATCCAATTCTATCACAGTGCAATAGAGTTCTTGTGTGTTTCTTGCTGTAATTTATTCCGATTCTTTTCACAGTTATTTTTATGTCAAAATTTTCATTAATTTTCCAATGTTTTTGCTTTGAGAAGATTTGTAAAGATTATTAGTTGGTGGTGGTGTTTACAGATTGTCTGGTTTCTAGAAATCACAGTGAAACTTGTGTTTTGTTTGTGTGTAAAGGTTCATTTTACTGATTACTAGACATCGTATGTTTAGGGAAATGCCTATTTTTTTCTAGAGAACTTATTTAAAGGCTGATAATATATGTCCACGAATCATGACAAATGATGACATATGACAAAGTTTTATAATGCTTATTTTAGCATAAATGCCTATTTTCGCATAAAAACCTTTTTTAGGACTTTTTTTTGCCTTTTATTTATTATATTTATGTACAATGCTAAGATATCGGATAATCGGCGATGGTCCAGCATGACCATTCATTACGAAACCTTCAATGCATGTCTTGAAATTTACAATTACGAGAGAATTCCTAAAAGTATACCAATTGATTTTTCTCCATTTCCCTATCTCATAAATACGAACCATGATCTGAGAACACGGACGATTGACAATACACCGAGGGAACCGAAATTTTAAGTGGAAATAAATACAAATTCCCAGAAGGTTTCAGTGTTGCTAGTGTTGGACTGCTAAAATATATGCCAGTCACATCGTTCAGATATCCTTCTCCGCATTCAAACTGATTTCGTCTCCCAGTCGTCGCAAATTTGAAATTGTGATCCTTGAAAAGTTACTAGTAATATGTAAATATTACTGGTTAATGGAAACTATTAAGAACAAAATGTAGAAGAGTTGTAAATATGTAAATCTAGTTTTACATTAAAACATACGAACTGGTTTTGTGCATTTAAGTTTACAAAATAATATAGACAAAAATTACAATTTTTCCATTTTATTGTGTATGTAACTTATGACAGTGCCTTTTTTCTCCTTATTTTTGGCCTTTTCAGTGCCTTTTTAGGTGCCTAAAAGACGGTTTTTTAGTTCCTAAACATCGATGTCTACTGATTACATGCGGTTCTAAATATCATTGTATTTAGTGTAGTGTATAATACCAGGATATGTGCCTTAATATTGTTATTTTTAAATGTTACACAAAACATTAAATCTGAAAACTCAATTTCTGTTATGTATCTTTGCCATTTTCAGAAGGTGTGTGACTTATGAATGTACATGAATGCATCAATGATTGCAAGTCTCCAGTTTTTGCCCTTAACTGGGCTGAAAAGTGACATATTCTGTTGAATTTTGTAAATTGCCAAATCTTTCAACGAGACAATTGATGACTTCTCTAATTTGTTCGGAGTTCAAGCTAATCACATTTTCAGGAAGCAGTAAAATTAACTGGAAAGCATCTAGTACATCCTGAGAGAATCGTGATTTTAAATCATGTATGACATTATCCAAAAGAGGAATATATGCAGAAATTCTGTAGAAATCCTGGCAATCTTCTACTTCTGGATTAGTGCGATTTGTTTGTCGACCACAAGTTCGGGGCTTTTTCATGTCGATATTTAACTTTTCTGTCATTTTCTTCGCATTGTTAAATATTTCACAAAAGTGTTCCTCTACTTCTTGTCGACGGTTCTCCAGAGTTACAATCAATGATTGCACAATTTTCACTGCTTTTGCAAGGTCTATAGTTTTCTTTTGCAATAGAACGCTGAGTGGAAGCGTAAGCGATAAGATATCACTAAGGCTAAAAAGCCCTATAATAAATTCACACGTGCACAACGCATGAACAAGGACTGATGCCTTACCAGCCGTTTCTTTATTCTTCCACTGACTAATTTTTGTAAGGGCCTCAATAATCTCAGGTAAACTTACCGTAAATTGGAGAACTGCATCATGTCTTTCTACCCACCGTGTATCACAGAGCTGAACAAGTTTCTTACCAAGAAATTGAACCAAAGCAGTGTTTCGTTTAGGTCTGGATGTTTTGAAAAAAAATGTCACTTCCCTTATAACGCTGCAAACTTTGTCAATCATAGATACTTTTGATGATTTTGATATGCTGTTATTGAGTTTATGCGAGAAGCATGGTGTCATGACAGCATTCACAGCATCTTTTTGTATTTCTTTTACTGCTCCATGTTCTCCAAGCATGACAGGACACCCATCAGTACCTATAGCAACACAATTTTTCAAATCGAGATTCATTTTGTTAATTTCCTTCAAAACTATTTGCCCTATGGATGCCCCAGTCAACGAAATTTCTTCCGTCGTATTCCCGCTGCTGGTCTTGTTAGTCTGCATCTTGTTGCATTGTATGAACTCTTCAGTTTCGGCTTCATCTTCCTCACTTTCTTCTTCGTCATTTAAATTCTTCGTTAATTCTCCGAAAGCATCAATAAATGTTACAAAATCTTCTCGTATGCAAGGTTTATCAGTGTTCGTGTAATCAACATATCGAAGAATAACACTAATCTGAGCTTTGCCTGATATATCCGGAGATTCATCAAACATAATTGCGTAATATCTTGAATCATTTACACGTTTTATTATTTTCTCTAAAATTTCCATTCTGCAACACTCAATTAGCTTATCTTGGACAGATTTGCTGATATAAGTTGCTCTTGATGTTGATGTTTTCAGATGTTCTTCAAGGTTTAGGTCTCCAGCATCAACCCTGAATCTAAGCAGAGCTCTAAAATTTCCTTCATTTTTCGTTGGAACGGAATCACTTAATAGTGGTCCATCATCTCTGTGTCCACGTAGTGGTATATTTTGCTTTCCCAACAAAATGATTGTTTTAACAATAGGAATAAGTCTTTTCCTGTTTTCTTGTGCCTGAGAAAGACGATTTTCATCGAGAATATTTCTCACTTCCAAATTTGGGTTATGGTAGGTTTTTAAGAAATTTTTCCCGGAAATTACTGCGTCCTTGTGATAGGAATAAGAGCAATGCTTTTCTAAATCGCTCTTTACTCCAGTCAGATTTTTAAAATTAGTTAACGGTCGTGTGACTAGAGCTCCCAATGGCACATTTTTTTGGTAGCCACCCTCATTGCGATTTGTAAACCATGGGCAATACTTACAGTATAAACCCTTTTTAACATCTGATAGAACCAGCCAATCTCGATATGTTTGCAAATGCTTGTTGCTAACGTAGTTTTTTACTGTTTTTCCTGAAACAATTCTCGTCGATATAGGAAAACTGTAGTCTTTTGGCGGAGTCCAAGGATTTTCCAGCAAAATTGCTTTAATTCGATCGTCAATATTTTGACCAATGTAATGCCCCACATCATTGGAAATCACTGCCAATGTATTATCCCGTAGATTGTCTGGAATACCTGAAGTCGACGGATGATTTAAAATAGATGAATTGGTAGCTAGAGTCACTGCTGTGTTATCTTTTGTTGCACTAGTAGAGTTTTGACTAGAAGAGAAGTTTAATGTCGGAGAATGTCTATCTGTTGACTGATGTTCCGTAACGCTATTTTCCATTCGATTCTTCTTTGGCGGTATTAAAAAAGAAGACATTAAACTTTGCCGCTTCTGTAAACAAATAAGAAATTAGATTTTAATAAAAAAAATTTCGTATTTATATGAACAAAATTTATAATATATAATAATGTTCCTATAAGAAAGGACTCAAAGCATTTGGATATAGAAGTTTTTTAACCGAGTGCATATCGCTACCTTTTGTAGAATACATATTTTATTTAACATATTAGATATGATAAATAAAATGTATCCTCTTTTCTATGATTTAATAGAGACAACACTTGACTGACAGCCAAAAATGTCTTCTCTTTTGTCAAATACTTTTTAAAGTTTGCTCTGGTAATAATATAAAATTACAAGTAAAATGATTTAAAAATGTGTCCTATTAATGTGTAATTGAAAAATATACTGAAACTCATTTAACGCCAGAATAAATGATATGGTACTTTTTGGTACGAATACATACATTTTTCGATTCAAATTTTAATACTTTTGATGAGAATCAATTGCTGTTTAAAATGGTTAAAATTGAATCAAGATACAAATTATATAAATAAAAGATTGAGTTTGTATAATTATATATTTTCATTCTTAAAAAGTTTCACGATATTTAAACTTCAATGAAAGTATAGTTATACCAGAAATCAATATTGTACCTATAATCGATATATTATGATTACAATATTATAAAAAAATTACTTTTTTATATATTTATATTATTGAATTTATTAATTGAAAAATGCATTTTATAACTTATAATTGTTATTTTATTTACATAATATAACCTTTTAAGATAATCACGATTATAGGTACAAACTTATAAGTTTAAAATGAAAAAATTCAAATTTTTAAAAATTACTAATTACAGAGCATAGTTTTTGCAGTTTCAATTATTATAATGTATAGGAAGATTTAAATGTTGGTAATCACGAATTTTTATTACGAGTAAAAATATCCAACTGTTACAAGTCGATTTATTTTGAATATTTTGTAAAATCTCATTTCATGTTTCAAGTAAATCGGTAAGTAACAGTTAGAACTGTTTATTTAAAAATCCAAGTTCGTTAATTATCAACGCTTGAAACTTCCTGAGCAATTATTTCAATGTAAATATTACAGATCTCGATTTAAATTAATAATTAATTTATTTATTATATAATGTACGTATAATATATGTGCAATGTATGGTATATGTTCTATTGGGTGTTATACACTGATATACCTTCAATTAAAAATGTGATTGTAATAGAAATACGTTATAAATTAATATCACATCAATATCCATCAACACTGTTGTATGTTAATTAAAAATTTACTAATCGAAAAATCATTTTTCTAATGTTTTTAAAAGTTATATAAATTGAAGAAATAGAAATAGATTAAAATGAGATTAATAATAATTGATTACATACCATTCTTAATATTTTCTCCGAAAATGAGGTTTCCTAGTATGGATGTTAAAAGGTGTAATCTCGACTCGTCCTGGGATAACAAACAAAAATTATATACGATATATAAATGAACTTAAGTATATGTACATAATACAGCAAAATAATTTGTTTAATATACATGCAGCAGTTTTAGTTATTTAATTTACTTACAACTTTATGGAATTATTTTTTGTCTGTCCACGTATATGCGTTCAACATATTTAGTTCAAAAACTTGGAAGATACAGTTGTCGAAAACCTATTTCCTTATATACAGAAAAATACTTACCCCTACTACAGGGTGCTTACAGATTTTCATCACTCAACAACAAGTTTCACTAGATGATTCATAAATGGTTTTCCCATTATTTAGATAACATAACTATTATTTAAGATATTAGTCATAACACAAGGCTTAAACTACAGCTTAAAAATGCTGTCACCATAAATTATTTTGGGTGTTTTCTGCAGGTGTTTCTTCAGACATTCCTCTACAATATTTTTACGTTTCCGATTTTTCCACAACATTTGGAACACAAGAAAAATTGACATATTTGACCAAATCTTAAACCTATCCTATAAGATAAGAAAACAAATATACTTATAATAGGATTAAGACATTTGTTTCTGCTATCGCATATTTTTCTCGAAACACCAACAAATCTTTATTAGCTGAAATATTTATGCTTCAAATGCCCGCGACGAATTAAAATGTACATTGGCTGAAAAATTTTGGGGGGGGAAATTTCCCTTATTTCCCCCCCCCCCCGTGGATCCGCGCCTGACAATCGTTATGGCTGATGTCGCGGTCCCTAGAATTTGAAACTGATATTTTAATTTTTTGAGGGGTAATTACATGAAGCCTCAGACACTTTCAAAATTTCAAAAAATGGCCTCAAAAATTTTATCAAATTTTGTTGTTGGATAGTGCAAAGGAGGTTTAAGAGAATGGTGTAGGTCTAATTTTCGTTGACACCTCTGATTTTTCGAAATTTGCAAAATAAATAATAATAATAATAATAATAATAATAATAATAATAATAATAATAATAATAATAATAATAATAAAATTAAAAACTACAAAATTGAAGATAGAGATTTTTGCCCAGACAAAGTTCGTTGTACAAAATTAGCTTTTAAAAAAGGTCATGTACAATTTTTTTGTAAAACTAGTATTTTTTCTTAATTTACGCTTGAATTTAATGAAATATATACAAATTCTACACCAACTACGGGCCACGAGGAAAATTGAAACGAATGATATGAAAAATAATTGAATTTTAATTATAATTTACTATTGAAAATGCCAATATTATTTCTATTTTACTTTCTCGCTTTTTAACATTTTCTATTTGTGTTCTCAATGTTATTACTTTTTAAGCAATCCGCAAAACTTAATAGAAATTTAGCAACAATGCCACTCGATATTTGAGAAGCTAATTGTTGTCGAACGTCCAGATGATGGTGATGATAAGACCTGTTTTATTTAATTTGGTGTTTCCAAATAAACCTTTCATAAATGATTCGAAACCTATTTGATAAGACATTTTTTGTCGCGGTTTTCTCTCGTGCCCTAAGGGAACTAGTGCTCACAATAGCATGATTTATACAGCGTAACTCCGAGGCCGAGAGCCAGAACTTCCGTTTGTGATGAATTTCGCAGCAGTTTTTTATAAATTACTCCTGCGAATGCTCGGTGAGGTATGTAATATACCATTTAATATCATCTGATCCCTTAAAAAATTCCTGCGTATTGACTAAAAGAAAAAGGTACATTAACAAAATAAATAACTTCTATAACTTGAAGAAAACTATACCCGCGAAAGTTTTTCCATGAGAGCCTGTACTAATTTAAATTTCTTTTATTCAAAACTGAGACCCGTAAGGGCCAAATTGTTTCTTATCGTCTTGAAGAACAGAGATTTTACTTTAATTTAAAGTATGTTTCGGGGGAACTTCACCGTGGTCTATCAAACGAACATACTATCTTAAATTTTATTTTCCTGCGCTTCGTTTGAGGTGGTGTCAATATATAAAAAGGCGGTAATAAATTAACTTAACACTAGAACAACTGTCGCCGTCATTTTGACGGCTACAACATATTCAAATAATGTTATCTTTATTAAAATGAACAGTAGGTCATTGTGATTACTTGACTTTAAATGAGTTTATGATGTAAAGTATACGTGAAAATTTCGAAATTACGACGAAAGGCAACTCACGAATTAGCAGCCAGAATTTTCGTAATTACTTTGATGTCAATTGCATATATTCTTATTACTGTATTGATTATAAGCAATCGAATGTATATAGTTTTGACAACGCTTCGCTGGCAACAGTGCCTTGCTCGGTTCTTGATTGAATGGGTCGTTTTCAAATAATAGCTGAGGTGTTAGTTGCGCAAGAAATGCAATATTGCAATATTATTGCAGATTTGTCTTGTTGTTGCCATATGCTGAGAAATGAAGTACTTCTTTTCATGGCCGCAACAGGCTCCCGGCAACAGCGCGTTGCTCGCTCCTTGGTTGAATTGGACGTTTTTAAATAATAGCTGTAGTACCGCAGAAAATACAATATTGCAATATTACCTAGCTGTTTCTAAAAACGTGAGAAAGTATGTGCTGCTGTAGCACTACTTGTTTTCTAATGAAATCTGTTCTTCAAAATTAAATCTATAATTTTTTTTATTGTGGATTGCACCGCTCAATTTTCTTTTTTAATTGTCGGGCAAGTAATGCTGAGTGAGCAATTTGAAACAGAGGATATGCTCGTAGCGTACTAAACGTAAATACATGAACTTGAATTCTAACTTGAGCAAAAATGGTGCAAGTTGAAGACATGGTGAAAAGTGCTGTTGAGCATCATTAGTTCTGAAATGTTTCATCAGGGCCAATGGGTAGTTACCGATTAGCACACTTGGGATTTTGTGACAATGGTTTCTTATACATGGTTAATTCAGAACTGACAAAAAGATTTTGTTGGAAACTAGAAATAACCATTCTTTAATTATCACACATTGGGAGAGGTGGCTCAGAGCATCAACTGATATCACTGCTGTGCCTCTGACCGGGAGGTCCTAGGCTCCAGTCCTGACGGCGTACACTGGTTGAATCGGGCCTAAAACGTGGTCATAATTGCAAATGCCGGTGGATTTGCGTAAAAATTGGTGTCAATGGGTTTTTGAGGTCGCTGAATTTGAATATTATGATATGAAATTTCAAAATTCAAAATGGCGGGTTCGAAATGGCTAACAGACTCATAAAAATGAACCCAATGTGTGTAAAAAGATTGATAGAATGGTTCTCGCGGTCGCTGATGACGAATATCGAAATTAAATATCAAAATTCAAAATTGAAGCTTGAAAGTGAAGGGATTGTACGTAAAAATATGGTTATACGTAAAGTTCTGTTTTCGAAGTTGCTGAATACAAATATTGCAACGAAATTCAAAACCGCTGCTTTAAAAAGATACATCGGATTTAAAGGGTAAAGAATTTTTTTTAGAGGGAAATGTGATTTAAGAGAGTGTTTGACTTCCTTGGTTCATTGATTTACTTAACGTATAAAAAGTGAACAATCGTTATGATCGTAAAGTAGCATTGCGCACCTTTTCCTGTGCTCTGGATTCTATACCCTCTTCCTTGTCCTACTCTATTTTTTTTAATTGAATTACGAAAAAAGGGAGCTTTTGGTAACATTTGATATATTAACTGATCAAATTCATTCTACTAATGTTCTCTTCTTTGAAAAGAAACCTCTACAATGTGTCATTCACACTATAACTTAATTGCGTTAGAGACACTATTATGGCAATTTATGATTTCACGTCTTATCCTAAATACACCGTTATTAACAGAATATCTTGTGCAAAATCGTGGTGATTTTAGAATATCTGTGCAAATCCTGACTATCGTTGGGCATTTGTATATCTTTTCATTCTTTTGACATAAAGGAAAAGAGGCAGTGAAAAGAGACACATGACGTAGGAAGTGGATTTACTAACGACTGAAGACTCCTGGGAGATCCAAACTGAGCATGAAGATCATGACACCGGAAAACAAAGATCACTTCGATGCGTCACTGCAAGTCATATGCTCAAGAAAGGAAATGCTTAAGAAAACATGCCGTCATTCAAGGTCAAAAGGGCCATCGGAAATGCAGCTGACACGCATTTCCTTGTAAGATGTGGCGAACAATTATTTACAAAAAATATTAGAGGTAACTATACTCACAAATACGATAATGTATAAGAAATGCCCGTAAAGTACATATTGACGATATAAGAAATATTTCAAAAAATGTTTTTGTTTAATTTAAAAAACAACAAAAGAATACATCACAATGGTATTTATGTCGTGTTATCAAGTCCATTTGGAACTATCCGTTTAAAAAAATTAAAGCCAAAATCTGGAGCCCTTTTTGAGAAAATTGCATTTGAGCGTGTTTGAAAGTGCGGAATTTGGAGCTAGATACATTTACAATATTATAAGCAAAATTATAAATTATATGTGTATATTTACGTGTTACTCAATCGCTACCCATATGTCGGGAATCAACGCTGTAGAGGCGTAATTTCGTCAGTACTTATTTATTGAAAAATATTACATGTTATTGAAAAAAATGGTCAACTGTAGTTTGAGATAACATCATAAGCTCACTTTTACACCCGTAGAACTCTTAGTCTTGGTTTCTACGACAAGAAAATAGGAATCTTTCAAGTACACTAAAAATCTTAAAGTGCTCAGTGGCTCGTATTAATATTGTTTAATCATTCCAAAAATTTGTATCAGTAATTTTCTTATTAAAAGTAATTATCAGAAGAAGAAATCGAAATATATATATATATATACCCAGAAAATTAATCCCCGTGGCGTCGAAGACACTTCCGGGATATCTAGTGTCAAATCTTGCTATGTAGCATTGCAGTAAAGTGGCTATAAAATGCAGATATATGCAGCTAAATGTGTGTTATTCTGATTAAGGCCATTCCACTTCATAAATAAAAAGATATATTGAGGCAGGAATACGCAGGACAAAAAATATAATCCACAATAAACATGACTAACATTGTTACGCTACACAGGTTAGAATTCAGCCATATTATAATAAAATAATTAGACACCTTTTTCTTAAAAATATACTTAACTTATAGTCAAAAGTGTCTTCTATTCGGAAACACGAAAATAATCCATAGAAAAATAATTTAAACACTTTTTTTAATTTAACAAAAGTAGTCGACAAGAAGCAACGAAGGGAGTGTTTGGAGCAACGGTAACTTTACGAGACCGTAAGGACGACAAACATGATTGATATAACGTTTTGGAGCTAAAGTAGTGTGCTCCAATGCCTTCTAAACGAAATTTGATAGGTCAGAATTGCGAACGCGCACTTTGAATTTTCCCATTATGGCCAGGTTTTTGGCCCGATTCAACCAGTGTGCGGCGGCAGGATTTTTGACACTAGCTTTTCAACTGGGTCGCATTTATTCAACAAAATCAATCCACTATGTTTACTTATAAACGCTTATGTTTAAAGATGAAAAAAATATTTTTAATCCTGTATTTCTCGAGGATGACTATGCCGTTGAGGTCATTGCATCTTGCATCTTAATTTAGATCCGCATATAAAGAACTATCGTTTAACAGGTTTAGACATTACCCAACCTACCCAATACGATTTCTTCTTTCGTCGGTTACATCGTACGAACATTTTACGCGCTTTGTCGTTGGTGGGTTGAAACAATGGAAGGAAGTAACAATTGACGATCTGTTAAAGGCTAAATTCAAACCCAAACGCGCGACAGACTAGTCTGGAATTCAGGCATAAGTGAGATAACTTTTTTATAGTGATGCAATTAGTGTGCTAGCTACATATATACTATAGTTGAAATCTCTTGCTGTAATTTACATCATAGGACGAGCAATTCGATGCATGAAAAGTTAAAAAGTAAAAGCGTTTGACGAAATGCGATTTTCAAATATGTGATCGTCATTGAGAATATTTAACGTTATAAGCGTTTAATAACATTCATATGAAAAATGTATCGATAAATAATACTTAGTATAACATTTTAAAAAGGATTATGCTTTTACATAATGTTAAAATAATGACAAAATTCAGACTCCGACACTGTGCCGTCTCCAAATCTCATCTGTTAATTTTCACGCGGCATGTTGGTAAACCAGTAGGGAAATAAACACATGTCCTACCAACAGTGAATGTGAAAACATTCCGTTTTTTTGTTGCTTACGACATTTCGTATTAAGGGCGTATTTCGTGTAATGTTAATATTATATTGTTTATATTTGTACTATTTATCTTAATAAAAAGGCGTGGTGAATATTGTCTGCATAGTTCACTATATAAAAGAAATACGTAGTGTTGTTATGTTGCCCATAGTGTCCATGATTCCGATTGTCTTGTGATCTGGGTGTGTGAGTCCTGTGTGTGTCTGTCAAATTGTGTTAATACCGGGTGTATTTTTTTTCGCCCTTATGTATATAGAGTTATGACTAAAGGTTGTTATTGCTTAATCCTTTCCTTTTTCTGTTAGTGTCATTATTAAGATAAGACGATGGTGAGTACATCATGCAGGACTGGTATAATAAAACATAACCTTTTTGATGTTTGACACAAGATATTTTTTATTTTAGTTGGTGTTAGTGCTCGGAGATTTGCATATTCCTCATCGCTGTAGCAGTCTTCCTGCAAAATTCAAGAAGCTTCTTGTACCAGGAAGAATACAGCACATACTGTGCACAGGGAATTTGTGTACTAAAGAATCCTATGATTACTTGAAGACTCTTGCAAGTGATGTGCATGTTGTTCGGGGAGACTTTGATGAAGTAAGGCAAACTAATTTGTGACAGATTTTATTATTATAAGTTTTGAACTGTTTTTCCTGGATAATAGTTAACATGAGTTGCGTTGTTTGCATTTATTATAATGTTCCATGTTCTGTTATGCTCTTGTCATTTTTGCCTTATAATAGAGTAATCTGTGACTATCCATCCATCACTCATGCTTAGACCCATTTTGATCTGCCAGTCAAAGCAAATAAGGTATCATTCGGCACAACTCGCTTTCCTGGTGGAGATAATTTTTTTTTAGGATCCATCCAGAAGTACCTGAGATTTCTCTAAAAAACATTTTTGATTTTTAATCATCTTAAACTAATTTTGGGTGACTTGATCTATAGCTAATTTCTATCAGCAAGACAAATTGATTGACACAATTCTCAGCCAGTTCCTTCTAGGATATTTTGGAAGAATTCTAGAGAAACTAACATTTTTGATGGTTTCATTGTACCTATGGACATATACCAATATGTCGAATTGCAGTGAGTTACAATACTCTTTCCAGCATTTATTTGAATCATAATGACTTGATTTATCAGATTGACATAATTAAACTTAATTTTGTAATGAAACAAAAATCAATGTAATGAAAGTTGTATTTTAATTGTTTCTTTTCCATGAAACTTTCTATGCCCAAAAATTTAACAAATTGGGCATCTGTATTGTGATTAAAATTTATTGTTATTATTAGAGACCGGATTTTTTGTAATTACATATTTTTTATTTCTACTTATCATTCTCAAAATTTTAATCTTGGCAAATTGTCACCATCCACACACAATATCGAATTTTTTCGTTTACATATTTTTACATATTTGTTACTATATTACAAATTTTACATATTTTGCTATTTTCATGAAATATTTTTTTTATTCTATCAACTTTCTTACATATTTGTATGTAAAGAACTATTTTCAAAAAATTCAGCAATTTTTCCTTTATTATTTCTGTGTGCTACTGTGTACTCTACTCAAGGTACAATATGTTAAGACACGGTCGGATATTCTCGCGGGGCGGGGCGTCTGCTTGAGTTATCTCAGTGGTGGGAAGTGTGCATCTGTGACAGATTATTTTCACATTAAGGCGTGAAAAGTATCATTGACGACATGTTTGGCGACCTTCAACCAAAATTTCCAAGAAACTTCGGCGATCATCATCGTGTAACACTTCAGTGAGAATATTCCATGCTGCAGTGTTTGTTTGCTGATCGTAAATAACGCCAGTTTGTACTACAATAGTTTCTATTGCTTTCAGTCTGGCTGCTAAACTACATTCCTGGATAACAATTTGTGAAGGTTTTACTATTGATGGGAAAGTTGTATGATACAAGTGTGCATCAACTGGTGCTTTCCAAATGAATTTTAAAACGTTTGCATTGTTTTAAAAATTTGTATAGGAAATTTATTTTATAATTAATGTGTTTTGTAATTAGATTATTTTAATGTTACATATTATATCCTCTTTTACATATTTATTACATATTCTTACCGTTCGTATTACATATTTATGTACATATTTTTCCAGTCTCTAGTTATTATGATGCGGAGGGTTTCTATGATTTTGCATATTTTTATCGGTTGCTTCAAAACATAGCTAAGTGAAATTTCTTGACGTTTTGTTAGAATTGAATGTTATTTATATTATTATGTTAGTGCATACTTGGCCAATTTTTCCTGTTGGTGTATATTTGTGAAATTATAGGTGCATATTTTGCATATTTAGTTAAAATAGAGACTTGTCAATCAAAACATTTCAACTTTTCTTAAGTTCTATGTTTTTTGTTCTTTGATTGTCACTGTTTGCATTTTTTTTATAGACAATAAAATACTTGTGCAAAGGTAGGATATTTTTTTATATATAATGAATATGTTAATATCTGTTATATTGTTTATTTTATTATAATGATTTCTTTACCTTAATAAGCACTGTGTTTTTTTATAACAATTTCTTTCTTATACAATCATGATGCTTTGACCCTACTTGGGGTCTTTTTCAAATAATCTAGTGTCCAGGTTTGTTGTCACCACATCACAAATATTTTCATATACTTCTTAATACGTGGCCCAATGTTCAGATGGAACTTCTAAAAACTTAACTGTATAAATGAATAACTAGAACAAATGTAAATTCCATTTAAATGATTCCATTCAGATTGTATTGAACCAGAAATTCTGCAGGTATTTCACTTTCCCTTTATTCTTTTGAGGGAACTTCTATTATTAATCATGTAAATTTCATGCAATTGAAAAGGAAGAAATTGACATTATCATTTAGTACTGTAATTACAGCATTATAGAGTGAGAGTCTAATCTTTAAAAGAATCTTTAAGTTTTTGAGAGGAAGAGATGTTCTCCGTAACTGAGGATGCTCTGTACCAGATCTGATAATGAAGCTGACCTCAAAAATTACATTGTTCAAATGAAAATAAATATTTTGGTAAAGATAATGTCTACTTGCGCCACTATTTCATTGCCATCATGCCTGCTGATCATGCCATCACCAGCGGATCAATATTCTAAAACCAGTCCTAGTCTTTTCATGTCATGTATCAACTTGCTCATTGTCATACCAACATGCACAACACATTTCAAATGTCATTTTTGCTAGTGTTAGTAGAATCTTTAATCAAACTTGGACATATGTCTCAAAATTTATCTTTCACATCATCTTACAAATAATACAACCTGCTATCATTTAAAACAGGTTGTTCTAAATTGGAGAAAATTTGACTTGTTCTAAGAGATGACACAGTGCATTGCAGGTATTACCAACCATCATTTTACATAATGATGATCTCTCTCAAAATTTATTTGGTTTTATTTTTATCTATTGACTAAAAGATATCAAAAAATAATTTGAATAGATACTTTTGGATACTTTTTTTTAAAATTTAACCTGTTGTTTTGCCTAACAAAGCAGATTCTACCGCTCAATGCAAACCCATTCTCTGGATCACAATACCAGAATATCTTTGTCATTTTTATCAAGCTTAAGGGGCCTCGGAGACACCCTGACTTCTTTTCATTGCACTAATTTTATTGTGTTTTGCTTGAGGCTAATATTATTTCTTGACATCTTAAAAAAATCAGAATGAACAACAGTGTTCTTTCAGAATGTATATGTGGAATAAGCCTGATAAATATGACAAAGATATTCTGGTATTGTAATGCAGAGAATGCGTTTGCATTGAAGGGCAGTATATGCTGTGTTAGGCGAAAGGGCGAACCCTTGGTGAAAGATTTGACAGTAAGTATGGGGAATAAACTGACCCAACCCTCAAGATTCAATATTACTGTGAATAATGTTTTTAAATCCCTAACCCATCAAAGTCTTACTGTTGTAAACTTTACAAAGAAATAAAATGCCATTATTTTAAAATATATTGATTTTTTTCCGTCATGCCTTGTAATTTTAGGAGGGGGCCTCAGAGGCCCCTTAAGTGTTGAAGTGTAATATTCTCTTTGGTGCATCAACAGGCTAAAAGCAACCACACAAAGAAGTTGTTATATAATATTATTTGTTTTGCAGAATCTGAACTACCCAGAGCAGAAGGTGGTGACAGTAGGTCAATTCCGCATTGGCCTCTCCCATGGACACCAAGTTGTGCCTTGGGGGGACCCAGAGTCTTTGGCTCTGATTCAGCGCCAACTGGATGTGGACATCCTGATTTCAGGCCACACCCACAAATTTGAGGCCTATGAGCATGAGAACAAATTCTACATCAATCCAGGTTCAGCTACTGGGGCCTACAATCCCTTGGACACGTAAGAACATCCTTTTCTAGATGTTATATTACATAGTGAAGGGGCAATCATTTCAATAAAACAAAATTAATGCTGAATAGAGAAAGATTCATTTTCTAAATACTTTTGAAGATATAGGAAGAGTTAATTATAAAATTTGAAGGGGAAAAAACTTTAAAAGCAGAAAGGTACAACTAGAAGATAGATTCTACAGTTAAATAAAAATCAATCTGCAAAGCATGAAACTTGCTTCATGCTTTCTGCTGTTTGATGGTGATCTAACTCATGGCAGTCTCTTCCACAGTGGAGTACTGTTGCTGTATGCTATTTAAGTTTGGATAGTGTTGTAAGCATATTCTTGTTGCCTCCAGTACATGGAAGATACTGAGCACTTTGTTCTTACAGCATCACAGGCTGAAAACCTGCCTCATGAGTCCATTAGGACAAAATGTGTTTTACTTTCCTGCATCAATCTTGCTTAAAGAAAGAACAGAATTTTGTCACGTGCCAAGCCACCAACTGCACAAGATATGAGCTTGGTGCCCAGATGGGCATCATTCTTCATGCAAGGTTGCAGTAGGGAAGTTAAATGTTTCATCCTTTCATACCCATCAGAGACTTTGTCTGTGATGCTGTAAGAAAAAAATCTGAATATATTTTTCTTTATGGAAAAATATGTGTAGGGCTAATTTCATTTAATTCTATGTGTTGTAGTGAAACCTGGGTAATTTGAAATCCTTATTAAATTGAATTTTCCTTTGTCACTAATCAATCCCTATTAATTTATCTATACAAACAAATGTTTTGAAGTATAACCTTGATATGTCAGCTTCACAATTTTATTTAACCCTCTCATGAAGCACCCAGCAGCAGGGTGTGTGAAGAATCTCATTCTTACCAATTGTGTAATAAAACCATCTGGCTTCTTTGCAATACTTTTGCTGTGTTCTCTCAACTTTATTTTGAATTGATTGGTCCTAGTTTGACAGCTTAATTGGATCTAGAACTCTCCTCTTTTGATATTACATGGAATTATTCTTTTGGCATGGATGTTTTCTGTGATTCTCTTTTCACAAAAGCGTCTTCTCATTGTAGTTCTGTTAAGTTGTATAAATTAGGAGCAAACCTTCAAAAGGTGACATGTCCATTTGGCAAACATTGACTTCTGTTGTTTTACCTGGAAGTTTATTTCCAGAAAAAAAAACTGAGATGTCTTACAATACATTAGGCAGTATTCTATTCATTGAATTGAAGACAGTGTTGAAGAGTGTAAAATTCGTTCTATATTTTTCATTTTTTGTTGGAAAAGAGTGAAGTGGACATGTCACGCTTTGAATGTTTGCTCCTCAAATTAGGATGAACTGTAAAAGAGTAATGCTGCAATTCTTAGAATCATCTGTAGATATTAATTAGGGGAATGTTGTCTATTGAAAATTTTTTAGTTTTAAATGAAAAATGTACCACATTACTGTTCAATCTGTAGCTTATTCAAATTAAAAAATTGAAGAAATTTTGAAAATGTCTTTTTTCATAGAAAGTGTCCTTCAGAATTAAAATTCTTTTCAATTTCACAAGAACTAATGTTGAGCCAGATTGATTGCAAAATTTTCATGTCAGAAAAGATCTCTTAACTATATAAGAATACAAGAAAGTGAATTTCTTGAGAACACATTTTGTTAATCATCTAAATCAATTTTAGAAGTCAGTTTATTGTATGTCCCTGAGGCACTTTTAACAATTCTTATCCTTCTAATCCTGTTATGGGAGATGAAATACACCTACTATGTAAACAAGAGCTACTGGTTCACCAAAATGTTTGGCATTAAGCAACAATTCTTGATGCGCAATATTATTTAAAAGTTATTATCATTACATAATGATGATTGACAATGTATCAAGGTCATGAATAGTTCTGATTTTATCTATTATAAGTGATTCCAATGGAAAAGCCTGTACACCCTTTAAATATCTATCATGTATTTATTTTAATTAAACTTATGTTCTAATTGCAGCAGTTCTTGAAATATAGAAATATTTGAGTATTTGGTAATGGAGAAGTGGTGTGTTTAATGTGGGAAATATAAAAGATACAAAAGCATGCTAACGATAATAAATGTTTTAGTCTATTTTATCCACATATTTTCATAATGAATGAATTTCAATTATTGAATAATTAATGTCTTCATGATGTTTAAATTTGTAGGAATATCATCCCATCGTTTGTTTTAATGGATATTCAGAGTTCAACAGTTGTTACTTATGTGTATCAGCTAGTTGGTGATGAAGTGAAGGTGGAACGAATTGAATACAAAAAGAACTGAAACATAATACTCAAAGAAGAGCTTTGCGTGAACTTTGCCAGTGGATGCAATGTGTGTGTTTCAGAAAAATCTTGGTAATCATCCATTAAATCATGCAACAGTTTATGAAGAAAGAATTTTCCTGGTTGTCATTTTTTTTCTCCCCACCTTAAGTTACTTTGAATAATAAATATTCAAGATCTGAAAAATGAAAAGAAATTTTGAACAAAACCTAAGTGTTTTTATTGTACCAATCATTTTTAATGATGGTGTTGATTGCTGTCACTGATTTTTGAAACAGATTATTTTATGATTAGAGATCAGTGGCGGACTGAATGAAACAAGATGCATTTATATTTAAGTTGAATATGGAGTATATGTTATATTGCCAAAATCTTTTGCCTAACATCAGTCAGAAATGTTATGTTTGTAAAATAATGTTGTAATTACTCTTTGTAGATGAAAATGGAAATCTCTTCAGCAATTCTCAATTAGAGAAATTTATTTTCTCAAAATATCTCATTTTAATTTTGAATATATAGCATTGTATAATCTTTATTACATTCATGGTATATAGATTTTTGTTAAATTTGTGCAAGTGATATAAAATATATTATGTGTAATTTCTTTATTGTTTTTATTAGTTATGACAATTTATTATATTTTGTTTTATTTCTTAGAATACAGTATTTATGAATGTATTCATAATCAAAACATCCAAAATATTTGCAATATTTATTTTTAGGTTTCAAATAATAACTGGTTGCTTGTACATCAACACCCTGCTTTAGAATGATTCTTTCTTCTTAAAATTTGCACAATTACAACCTGTACATAAAAATAGTATCTGTTACATATGTACATAATATATCTCTGGAAACCGTACACCTCTGAAAAACAAATTAATACAAAAATTAATCAATATTTTAACTTGGTCATTTTTGTGAAGCAGAATTTTCAATTAATTTCAATATTTTCAAAATACTTCCCTTTTTTTCTGCTAAATAATAATTTTTGTTTTTATTTTTAATAAACTTTTGTGAGAATGAAAATTTGTTAAAGCTTGTTTTGAATGAGCAAGTAATTATTCGTATTCAGTGTTAATTTTGTGGAGTTGTAAATATGATTTGATTGAATAATACTGTATTAGCATTATTTTAACTATCATATTATGCTTTGTAAACAAGGACTACATTGGTTCCTCATAATATGCTACTCTAACAAGAGTAGGTACAATACTTTACATTTGAATGAGCTGATTATTCATCTTTTTTAAGAAAAAATTACTCCAAGTTAATTCTTTAATAATGGAGTCTTCACGCAAGATGGTACTGAGATATTATGTAATTTTAATTAATGTGTATAGTTTTATTAATGTATTTGAAGTGGGTTCTATTAGCATTTGGTAAAAAATGCAATAAATCAATAATATTGTATTTTTGAAATGCTTATATAACCTATAGTACAATTTGTGTATAAATACAGTATTGTATAGGGAATTTAATTTCTTTCATTTCTAAATGTTTCCTTTAATCCTGGAAATATTGCTCAAAATGCATTTGAAAATAGTAATGTTTTAAATTACAATGATTTGGAATGTTTTATATAATATTAAAGTACACAAAATACATTACTGCTGAAGAATAGGTTAATAGTAAGTGATGTAGTAATGCTATTTTATCACAGTGAGAGTTCATGGTAAAATTTCTTGGTAGGTACATGTAATTGACATACTAAAATAGAACTCCAAAAATGCTAAGTCGGTATAGATTTAAAACCCAACACACCCATTAAGGCAATTGTTTCTTTTAACTCTTTTTGCCACTACATACTTATTTGGGATGGTAGTGCATTTGTAGCCATTAAAGAAAAAGTATTGTAATGCTGTGGAAAATATCAGACATCACAAATTTTTTGACAAAATCCCATATTGTTGGGCCTTAGTATCAAAAAGCAGATAAATCTGGTTCTTGTATGTAGTTAATTACTTTCTCTAATAAGTGTAGTTACAATCCAGGTTTTTTTGAGTCCTTGATACTGAAAAATAAGTTGATAGCAAAACATTTTGTCCTTCTGATTGTGGTCAATGGTAGCACCTGAATCAAACAATTTTCTTGAAAATTTATTATATTTTCCATTGTTCTGGCTGAACTCGAGACCCTGTGAGTTTCAAACTGATACCATAATTACCCGAATATAAGATGATCATCTAATTTTGAAGAGGTCTTTGAGAATTTTTGAAAATTTTTAACCATTTCTTACAATAGACAAAATAAAATTGCAAATTGTCTTATTGACTAGAAAATTTCCCTGTTGATACTTGTTGCTGAACTATCATTCTCTTGTCAAATTTGACTATAAGCATTGTCAGCTGTAGGTATTGGCAGACCAGGCGATCGCCTGGGGTCTCGCAAAGTGAAAGGTCTCGATGATAGGACTGATGGGAAAAAATTAGTAAAACCTTGAAAAAAGAATTAGAATGCAAGAAAATCATTATTGTAATTTTATAGGTTGGCGTACTGTAATCTGATATTTCATAAAATTTTCAATTAATTTTAATTAAGTAAAATGTATATAATATTGGTATTCAACATTTTGCGATAATACTATTTATGAACAATTATTGTTTGTCCTCTAGTTAGAATTATTCGTACCACATTTTGCCTCACAATAAATTACTAACACTCTCTGTATTCAATAGAAAATGAATGTCTCTTTATCGGTCAAAAATCACTTTTCTTTCGCAGAAATTCAATCACTTTATCTTAGGAGCGGGGGCAGTCTTTTGCATAAAGTCAGGAAGTAGTGGCATGGAGACTTTCATCGCAAAATCCTTGTCCTGCATATTTATTTCTCGCTATCTAACAGATTACCACAACTTAAAATTAATATCATCTTTGTCTGTTGTGCTGACAGAAGAAAAAAGTTCAAAGTAGCACAGACAAAAGAAATTAGGCAAATTAGTTTTATTTTAGGTTTTTGAAACAAAAATAGGCGCAAATAGTCATTAATGTTGTATGAGGCTCTTTTTGGCACTATAAAATTGACGGGTTTTAGTTCAAATAATCCTAAAATGAATATATTAAGTTATTATAATTCAATACAAGGTATCCAGGTAAAAAAAAGTAGGTTTCTACCTAAATATCCACAGTCTTATTAGGTAGAACTATACGAAATGAATCAAATGTCGCTAACATTAAAGTAGGTTCTAATGAAATTCATATTTATTATTTCATCTATTTAACAAGTCATTTTATTTATTGATTGATTGATTTTTTCGTGTTTCCGGGCACGTCAACTGCTTCGGTCATTAGTTCCGTGAGTGTAGTACATGTTTTTTCTCGGGAGATGGCGGTGATCTTACCCCGCTGGATGGCGAGATCCGGCGCCGAACTATAGAGCGATTTTCCTAAGGATGAGCCAAAGTGACAGCTAGTGCTGGCAACATTACTGAAGGTTCTGTGGTCGTTGTGCCCTTGAGCCCATTAGATTCCCTTCCCGCATTCGTTCGTTTGCAGTTGGCTAACTTGTAAATGGCGTCGACGCTTCGTTTTGTGATGTCCTCGTCCGACGAAAATATAGTGCGCTTGGAGAAATAATTGAAATTAGGAGGTGCAATGTTATGTGCTCTTCTGAAAAAATTCTTTTTTATATAAACATTACATTAAATTCACTTTTTGTGTGATAAATATTATGTTTATTTTAAAACCGAGACTTGAATGCAAGATGCGTACCGGTGCACATGTTTCCGGGTTAAAATCATTTTTCTTTCTATTTACATTCGTGGCAGTTTTCTTTCACTGATTGTGAGAGCATGTTAAGAGATTTTCCACGTACGTTTATATTTATATAAACATTTCCCGAACTCGCGTACTTGCATATACCTCAGTAAAACACTTAGACTTCTGGATAGGAATGTTTTCACAGGAGCCATTGGCACTTTACGAAGGGGCTTGACTGAACAGCTGTCGCGGCGCAGGGATATTTCTCTGAAATACATGTGATGTTCACTTGTTTTCACGAACTGTCACTTTGGCTCATCCTTAGGAAAATCGTTCTATACCGTCGGCTAGTGGGGTTTCCCCCTAACCAGGACTCTCCCACCAGCGGGGCACCGCCCCAGCCGGGACAAGCTCTAAGCTGCCGACCGGTCTCCCGGAATATGTGGTAGTGTAGTGCATATGTGTGTGTGTGTAAGGGGAGAGGATAGGCAAGAAAGAGGAAGGAAAGATCGCACGTGGTCCGTGGCCCGTTTGGTAGGGTACTACTCCGGCATTCGCCTGGAGTTGATCGGAGAAACCACGGAAAACTACCGATCAGAGCAGCCGGTCGCTAGAATTCTCCTCCGGACAGCGTCTGAATTCGACCTAGCTGAAGAACTAGTGTCGAAAAATCCTGCCGCCGTCAGGACTCGAACCTAGGACCTCCCGGTCAGAGGCGCTGCTGTGACATCAGTTGATGCACTGAGCTACCGCTCCCGGTAAGTAATTTTATTAAACACTAACTAAACAATAATTGTTTTAGCATTTTAAGATCACCGTGGAAATTGTATTATTTGATCACCATATACTTTTACTTAAAACTATTATTTAAAATATATTTCCAAAAACTTTTTCTTACTTTAAGTGTAATTTTTGTTATATGTTAAAATAAAATTATTCATATACTTTCTTGATACAACTTTCACATGTTTATTTTTTCGTGGGGAAGGGGGCTACGTTTCAGTATTGCAGCCGGGCCCAAAATTGTCTACCTGCGGCACTGACTGTAAGCGTTCTCGATTATGCGCTATCTGCTGGTAAAATTTCATCAAAATCCGAGTGTCCGGCATTGTGGGTGTTGCGTGTGAGCGCCAACTCGGATGCCGTTGAGTTGGCGTCACAATTTATAATCCCACTAGTGTCGCTTAGCCTAGTGTGTGGAGGCTGTGCGATCGTAGTCTCATAGCACATTATGCACTGCATGTGTTTGGCTTTTTTAGTGTTTATTATCAGTGGCACCAGCAGAGCGTTGCAGCTGCCTCTGCGTTGACTCTGACCTGGAGGTCCTATGGTTCCAGTCCCGACGGTGGCGGATTTTCTACACTAGCTACATAGCTACATCGAATTCAGCCGCTGTCTGAAGGAGAATAGTTCTAGGTGCCGGTTCCTCTGGTCGCTAAGGCCAATACCATGCCATCCCACAATCCGGAGCCGTATCCCAACACACGCGCCGCGTGCGTCCTTTCCTTCCTCTTGTGCAATTCTCACCCCTTACTTACACACATTCACTTCTCATATCGAGAGACAAGTAGAGATCTTAAGGCTTGATCAAGAAGAAGGGGGAGCTGGTGCGAGATATCTGGGTGGGGGAGAACATCAAGCCAATGCGAATGTAGGTTGGCGCTGGATCTCACCATCCAGGACGGGAAGAACAACACCGATACCTCTCGTAATAAAAATATGCTCCACACTTACGAGTCTAAACAGTTGTGCCCAGAACGACGGAATAATCAATTACAATGAAAATGTTATATTAAAGGCCTTTTAGGAAAATCGCTACAGATTTGAACCTCACGATGAAGAGACCTGCCATGTCACACCCGCAATTCGTAATACAATCCTGCACTGCGGTTTGTCTATGCCAAGAAGTAGGCAGGGGGCAACATAAAAAGTAGAATGAACAAGTAGACGGCAACGTCACCGACATGATCGAAGGGCTTTTCGGCGCGGATGCACTTCGCTTCTTCGTCGCTCCCTCACAGGGTTGGGCGCACTTTACGCTCTTGTATTTGAAAGATGTATTTTTTAGATTTTTAGTATGTGTTTTAGAGATGTATTTAAATACATAAAATCGGCTATTTAAAAAAGGAAATACTTTAAGTACAGACGAAGCAGATAACGAGCATAGTTTCTTATTGTTTGATTCTGCTTGTGAATGAACCTCATTGAAACAAACATAAAAGCCCTTTTCAGCTGTTGATTTTGAATTCTCTTCCTTTTTAAATTATAAATCAAATTCATTAAAAATGCTGAACAATTATCCAACAACAAAAAAGGGGTCTATTCCTTATAATAACACTAGTTTGTTTATCCGCGTAAGTTGAACGACCGTTTTCCTTAGCGGGTTTTATGCATTCGCCAAATAAGGATTTATTGTCTGATGATTTGTTTGAAAAACTGGTCGCATTAAAAGGAAATTCCGCTTATTTGAGTTAGATTTCTACGTTATTGTTCAGAAATGTATGTCTGTCAATTAGTAATTTATTGTAATTGACAATTACAACAAATTGTAACAATAAAAAATTATGGTATTTTCTAAATTTTGAGTATTTGAAGTATTTTAATTACGCTGGTATTTAGCTATTCAAAACCTAAAGTATTTTGAGAATTATTTAAATACTTATTTACGAAGTATTTTGGCGAAGTATTTAAATACTAAATTTAAAGTATTTTGTCCAACCCTGGCCCCTTACATCTAGGGCGCGTCCGAGGTACTTATATGGTTTTACGATCGAAAATTTGAGATCGTATTGTTGAGGTGATACCGACACTTTTCCTTCCTATTTTTTTATACGTTATAGCATTATATTATTGTAAAGGGAGGGAAAACATAATGGTGGCACAGAATGGCACGGACTTTCTCGTTTTATTTTTTTCTTTGGTCTGGGCTAGCTCCTCGGTCTTGCTATCTGCCATTTATCGCCGCCCAAAGTACATTTTTTCTCAATATTCTCCATTTTCGGGTTTCCTAATAGTAGAACCGAAATATTACTGTAAGAATATTAAAGAAAAGTTAAACCTCGTCGTAAATGGCAATTTTCGTTGAAAAAAAGCGCCGTTATTAAGAAAATGGCGCTTTAACGTTACTGTAAATGCGAAATTTGAAGCTCTTTTTCACAGAAACTTTTGGAGTTTTGGAAAACTTTCATTACGAGTCATTTACAGCACTTCCATTCACAAATGCAATAGTGTTTACAAATCGCTGGAAAAGTGCATATTAACGGTCGGGAAGATATTTCAAGCTAGAGGTGCTACAGAATGGCACAGATTTTCTCGTAGAAAAGTTTTCTAATTTCCTTGGTGTGGACTGGCTTTACGGATCTGCCCCATTCTTTGGCTACCTGCCATCTATCGTCGCCCAAAGTACATTTTTTAAAAAATTTTCTCAACTTCTTGGTTTCCAAATAGCAGAACCGAATTTTAACTTTAAGAATATTAAAGAAGGCAAAAACCTCGTCCTAAATAATAACAATTTTCATTGAAAAGTTAGGAGCCGTTTTAAAGGAAATGGCGTTAAGCGTTACTGTAAATGCAAAAATTGAATATATTTTTACAGGAATCTATTGAGTTTTCGAAAATCTTCATGTGAAGTAATTTGAAGAACGTCCACTCACATATTCAATAATGCGTACAAATCCATTGAAATGTGCATATAAACAGTATGAGAGATTGTAAAAAAATACATTTGTGTAATTTTTGAGAAAACTAAAGAATACACCAAAATAAACTTTACGTCATATAAAACAGTGCAATCAGCACTATCCGCTCCAAAAATTTGGAGCCATTTATGATAAAATGGCGTTTGAGCGTTTCTGAAAATGCGGAATTTTGAGCTCATTTTTACAGAAAACTGTTCAGTTTCCGAGAAACTTTATTTGACACTATTTAAAGCACATATACTCACAAATATAATGTGAATACATTGCCTCTACTGTAATTATTGCCGACGTGAGAGACAAGTAAAAAAAGTTACATTTTTGTAATTTTTTAAGGAATAGCACACAAAATAATAGAGCAATATGGTGTTTATGTCATCAGATAGGGTTCGTTTGGCACTTCCCCAACCAAACATTTAAAGAAAATTTGAAGCCGTTTTTGAAAGTCTTGTTTTCGTAATTTTTTAAAATTGCAAATATTTCACGCTCTATTGCACGAAAACTACTAAACTTTTCAAAAATGTCTACATGGCCTTCATGAAAGAACTATTTATGGGCATCAAATTTCATTTGAAGTAAAAATCTGTTTTCAATTTGATGGTTGTGGGAAGACAAAGAACTTTTGCAATTTTCGAAAATTCAGTTAACCGTGAAAAACCGATCTATGTCAACTTTATAATTTTACTCTATTCTTTCGAGAAATTTAAAGAAAAAATTTGGAGCCGTTTTTGAGAAAATTTTGAAAATGTTCAGGGGGCTTTATGTAAAGTACCCGCAAATTTTAAAGAAGGTTTTTCAAAATGTGAAAGCTTCAACTAGAGCCAGATCAACAAAGGTTTCTTCAATTTGGAAAACATCGTACGTGTGGTTTCGGCGCTAGTAGTGTTCACAGACGGACGGACGGGCAGACAGACGGGCGGACGTTTAAAAAAAAACACTTTTTCGGTATCAGGAGACCCTAAAAAGTGTATATCCGTTGAAATCTCGAAATCGATTTTCCGCAGCTTTACATAACTTTTTCTATAGTACGTATTTAACTCCGTTATATACGTATGTATATGAGAAAGTTAATTAGAGGTGCTACAGAATAGCACGGACTTTCTCGTACCAATTTTTTTTAATATCCTTGGTGTGGCCTGGCTTTAAGGTCTTTCTCCATTCTCTCTCCAGCAGCCATCTATCGTCGCCCAAAGTACTTTTTATTTACAATTTCTCAACTTTTTGCTTTTCTTGTAGTACAACCGAATTATTTATTCAAGAATATTAAAGAAGAGTAGAAACTCGTCCTAAATAATAGTTTTTATTGAGAAATTCGAAGCCGTTTTTGAGAAAATGGCGATTAAGCTTTAACGTAAATTTTGAAGCTCTTTTTCTCGGAAATCTATTGAGTTTTCGAAAAAGTTAATTTGAAGTCGTTTGAAGCTCTTTTACTCACAAATGTAATAATGCATACAAATTGATGGAAACGCCAATATTAACGGCGTGAAAGGTATTTCAACAAAATTATATTTGTGTAATTTTTGAAAAAAACAAAAGAGTACATCAAAATGAACTTTACGTCATATAAAACAGTGCAATTAGCAATATCCATTAGAAAAAAATTGAAGAAAAAATTTGGAGCCATTTTTGAGAAAATGGAGTTTATGTGGTTTTGAAAATGTGGAATTTTGAGCTTATTTTTATAGAAAACTGTTGTTTTGGAGAAAATTTATTTGACATTAGCGAATGTACTCATAAATACAATAACGTAAAGAAATCGCCTCTAATGCAAATATTACCGACGTGAGACACAGGTCCAAAACATATTTGTAATTTTTTAAAGAACAAATTAGTAAAACAATGTGGCATTTATGTCATCGGATAGGGTGCATTTGGTACGAACTCTTCCAAAAATTTAAAGAAAAAATATTGAACCGTTTTTGAGAAAATCTTGTTTCTGTATTTTTTTTTACAATTGAAAATATTTCACGCCCTATTGCACGAAAACTACTAAGATTTTCGAAGAAATGTGTATGAAAAATGTGTGTGAAAAATAACTATCTTCAATTTTATAGTTGTAGGAAGATGCCGAAAAAATTCAGACTTTTGCAAGTTTCGAAAATTTAGAGTTAACCGTGAAAATCGGATGTATGCCACCTTTATAAGTGCATTTTACTCTTTTCTTACAAGAAATATAAAGAAAAAATTTGGAGCCGTTTTTGAGAAAATTTTGAAAATGTCCGGGGGGCTTAATGTAAAGTACCCCCAAATATTAAAGAACGTCTTTCAAAACCTGAAAGCTTTAACTAGAACCAGATCAACAGGGCTTTTTCAATTTGAAAAGATTGTACCCATGGTTTAGGCGGTAGCAGTGTTAACGGACGGACGTTTTGGAAAAGAAAAAAAAGAAGAAAAAAACTTTTTTTGGTATCAGGAGACCCCAAAACGTGCATTTACGTTAATATCTCGAAATTGATTTTCTGCAGCGTTACATAACTTTCTCTGTATATTACTCCGTATATACGTATGTATACGAGAGAGTAAAATTTATATTTGTGTTATTTTTGAAAAAACTAAACAATACCCCGAAATGAATTTTATGTCATATTAAACCATGCAATTAATCCAAAAAATGTACATGACCTTAATGAAAGAACCAAATATGAAGAAACAATTTCACTTGAAGGAAATATCTCTATCTTCAATTTTGTAGTAGTAGGAAGGCGGAGGAAAAAATTAAAATTTTTGAAATTTTCGAAAATTTAGAGTTGACAGAGAAAAACGTACCTATGCCATCTTTATAAGTGAATTTTACTCTATTCTTTCAATAAAATTTGCAGCCATTTTTGAGAAAATTTTGCATGTCAGGTAGGCTTCGTGTAAAGTACCCCTAAATTGTAAAGAATTTTTTAAAAATCGCAGCGCTCCGAGTCGAACCAGATCGACCGGGGAATATCCTTTTTGGAAGAAATTCTACATATGGTTTAGGCGCTAGAGGCGTTCACAGACGGATGGACGTTTTGAAAAAAAATTATTTTTTTTTTTTGGTATCAGCGTGTATTTCCATTGAAATTTCGAAATCGATTTTCCTCAGCATTACATAACTTTCTCAATACTACGTATATTACTCCGTATATATGAATGTATACGAGAAAGTAATAAACATATTAGGTAAAAGTGCATAATTTTAGAACACAAACGTGTAACTTTCATACTAACGTCGATGCTCAATTGGAGCACGTGGCAACATAGCTGTTCAAATATTGTATCTGCCCCTTCCTACAAAAATAAGTTCTTCGGAAGTAGGACCTAAATAATATTTTCTTGTAAATAAAAGACGATCATCCCAAAATATCAAAGCTCTTTACTACAAATGAGCCGTTGAGAGCAAAAGTGATGTGAGTCAAAAAAACATACTTTCCGGAAGTGTAAAGGAAAACGCTACAGCATTAAACTATTGTTTAATGCTTGGAAATAAATGACCTGAAGTGTTATGAACGTGTCAAGGAGATAGTCTTTTAACTACATATATTTTGGACTGAAACATTGCTTATTTATTAAATAATTAACTATTTTGTTGACTTACACCACATTTGCAGACACCGTTTCTGCAAACCACGACTTATACATTGTTTTTAGTGAGTTGAAGTAATTACGGCGCACTAGAGATATGTATTGCAGAGGTTCAATCATGTTTTATTTTTTGGGCTACAGTTAGGTTCTTCTCTAAGGAACTGCATCCACTGTATTTGCAGCAAAATTACTTTGGCTCCTGCATTATTAATCTTTCTCGCAATTGCTTTTTCAAGCTGCAAAGTAGATTTAAAATCTTACAACGTACAGTCCTTCCTTTCACGTACAGTTTTTCTTTCCAGTCAGAGGGACCATACTTAATGTAATTTTTGTTAGCTTGCATTATGTTCCCAAAATCGGAATCATATTTCATAAATGAGAGCTCTGATTCAAGAAACTTATGGTCACTGTTTCAGTTATTCACTTTGTCTCGATTTTCATTCAAGTGAGAGCAATTTTGAAGTTGCAATTTTGACCTGTGCACGTATCACTAAAAGCAATTAAATGATTTTTCCGAGATGCTTGTTCTGTAATGGGTACTGATAAACAAGAAGCTATTCCTTGGGAACCTCTGGAAGCTGTTGTTTCGTCCCACCTGTGACTTACATCACAATTGAATTGGAGGAAACAAAAATTCGATGCCCAGGAGCTTGAAATTTTGAAGAGCAAGAAAAAAGGCTCTAAGTTCATCGAACATTTTTTCTTAATATTAACAATTGAAAGACACTCTATAGACGTCACAGAGGTCACGGACAACGAACTTTTATGCATAGAAAGTTGGATTTACATTTTAAGAACAGTTTCCCACCTTTACTGAAAACCGGCCAAATGTGACGTCGAATCATTTTGTTTGCTCCGCTTCAATTGCACGCGGCGGTATGAACTTCTTGTGGGCTACTTCTGCATTGCGCTGGCCTCGAGTGAAATATTGAAGTTTGACTCACCATGTTAGCCCGTGATGGAACAATGTTAAAACCACCTACCGGTGCATCTAACTCACATCTTCCAAAATTTGACTTGTACCATTTCTGCTCTCAACGGCTTAAATTAAACCTCGCACGCGCCGCAGCATACAAAGCTCGGCCATCGTAGTGAGCATCGTGTTGCTAAGAGTGACGGGCAGCGAGCAAAAGACACAAGGTTCACAAGATTAAACTGGACGACGGCGGTGGACTGTCATTCATGCTTAAACTCCAACTAGGCAAATCGTACATTAGGGGACGCGGGGATAATGGGAGTCAGCGGTAAATTATCGATAAATATTATAAACAAACCATATTGAAAGGCAGCAATATATGCTTCTACCTACCGTTAGTCGTCACACCTACGTCCAGTTGATCGCTACTGCCAGAGAAAGCTTACATCCACGATTATCGCGTTCGCACCGGGAAAGTGAGTGGTTGATAAAGTGCTCTCAGAAAATAAGATCTTACTCACATGAACTTGGAGATTTCTGGAAGAATTGAAATTTGTTGGAAGAGAAATACTTCAACAAACCATTTGATACCAGATGTGAGTAATTTTAAACATTCTATAAAAGTTGATGAGTCGTTATTGATAAAAATGTGTTTGTGGGGTCAGTGGTGGTTTGGTGGTCAGTGGTTCTCATTATCGTTGCGTGACTGTCATTGCCCCCAAAAATAATTCATCGATCTGAATAAGTTTAAATGGCTCGCTGGTGCTATTTGCACATGCAGCAAGAATGGCTGGGTGGATGAAGAATTCATTGAATGGTTCAAACACTTTAAAATCCTTCCTTGATCAGGACCTAGCGCTGCTGATCTTGGACAAACTTAGAGGTTACATTACTTTACACGCGTACAAGTATTGTAAACAAAATAAATGCTGTTTGAAGTACTAATATGTTAATTTAGCTTCATATTTCTTTAGTGATTCCCATTACTCGCATGTAATGGGGGTCAAATGCAAATTTTTGGGAATTCGATATTTCAGAAGGTTATAGTGAATTATTGTTTTTTGTGATGAAAGCATAAGCTTAATAAATAATCTCTGATATAAAAGCTCGTTGTTGTTCATAGGAACAATTTGTACAGATTTATATTGAAAAAAACAAATGTCACTCGCGCTAGTCTTGATGTCATGTCTTAGCAACGAATCCATAGGGACTCCAATTAATTGAACTAGACACAATAGAAGGAGACGTTGCGCGCATTTGGCAAATTTTTAATGGACGTCAGACCTGAGTTAGGTGCCGCGCATACCTACCACAGTATAGGAATCTGCACAAGGAATCTGATCGTTATTACATGCAAGAGATCGCAGTTTCCCATCATTTATACTGCGATTTTTACATTGCTGCGTTTGACTTTTTTTCAGCTGTTACGGTGCCGTCCAATGGGGACCTCACACTTCGCTACAGTGACGTCAAATTGGTTGCGTTCAGCCTTTCGATTGGATGACACCGTAACAGCTGATTTACTTCAAACGCAGCCCTGTAAAAACCGCACTATGACGGCTGAGATGCCTCAGGGAAACAATCGTTGCCACTGCAGTGCCTGTCTCTGGGAGACCCTAGGGTTCGAGACCCGTCGGTGACGGAATTTCGACGGAGAGCTACAGGTCGAATTCAGCCGAGGTGTGGAGGCCGGCGCCTCTGATCGGTAGTTTTCCTAGGTTTCTCCTATCAATACAAGGAACCCGCTACAGCACCTTCACAAACCGACAATGCGAGACCTTACACCTCACTCCCCCACATGTCGGGGACCAGTCTGTTGTTTAGAGCGTGCCCCGGCTGCGGTGGTGGGGTGCCACAGTGGGGAAGATGCCCGCCAGCAGGCGTGTGGGTCGGCGCTGGAACTCGCCTTCCAGAGAAAAATAACTCTCCCACTTCCCGGAATATTAATTGCACTTGCCGAACTAACTACCATTGCAGTTGTCGCGCCCGGAAACACTAAATTATCAAGCTCCCATTGAGGAGTGTGCCTTCACGCCACCCAAATCGGAAGGTGGCGACTACTAGCCCTGCGCGAGGCGCTTCCGCTCGAGCGCCACACCAGGCGGGGTGGCTCAGGGCAGAGGCGGGATTCAGGGGAGGCAACTACCCCCCCCCCCAATGTTGGGACAAGATTTTTAAAATAATTTCATTTCGCGGTTCTTCATATTTGTTTCATAAACAATTTACTTTTATCTGTATTTTGATAAGAAATTTAATAATAATTAAGCGAACAATAATTTTATTAAGCTGAGCTAATTCGATACATTAATAAATTGATGAACTTTATATCAGTACTATAAAACGCACGTTCAGTGGTACTGTGAATATCCCGTGTTAATAAATCATCTTTCAATTATATTGCTTTTAAACGTTATTTACTTAGAAATTTAACAGTTTCGTGCCTAAAATCACGAGTCATAACACTCGATTTACCATATATTATGATTAAATAAACTAGTTCCATTACAAATTTTCTAGCGTTCTTAAATATTTCAAATGCCGAAAAATAGGTGCTTCTCACCTCACGAAACAACGTTTCGTGGGTCCGCGGTGCGATAAAAATCATGTGTTTTTTCTCAGCATTCCTTGTAATCTACGGAAGCGTAGTCGGCAAACTGAAAACTTTAGGCGTTGTCCATGAGAAAGAAAAGAAAAAAAGATAAAAAAATTATTAACGGATCTTAAAAAAAAGAAGAAATTTGTCTACGCTGGGAAACGTACGGATTCAAAAAAGTCACCGTCTGAATAACTTTTCTGTGATCCGGCAGGTCTAGCGTGAAAATTCAGGTGTCAGAGACCAAAAACTGCGTGTTTACAATTTTTGAAAAAGTGAGAAAGTGAAAATATACGAATAGTGTTGTGTAAAACGGTTTATTATATTATATATTGTTTGTTTTTTCATTATAATATAAGATATAATGTAACTAATGCATGATATTTGTTTGATGCTGAGAGAAAAAAATTGAACCTATTATCTCAACTGAATATTTTCAATTATACTAAATGTTATTACAATAATTTCACTTTTCTGTTGTTTTAACGCAAATCTTGTTGTTTTAATCATAATGTCTGTTCCAATATAATAACAAAAAAGTGTCATTGTTTTTTGGACAAGAAAACAATTTTCATTACTAATTTATAATAAATACTAAAAGAAATGCACAGAAATATTGCAGCCATTTTCAAAGTGTATTTAAAGCCCCTGGGACTGAAAGACAGAGAAATGGTAAGAATTGTTTTTATTTTTTAACTACAGCTCAGCAATCTAAACTAGTGCTACGGAATGTCACGGCCTTTTCGTACTAGTTAGTTTTCTAATTTATTTGCTGTAGGCGAGCTTTACAATTTTGCCCTATCCTCGTGCCAGCTGCCAGCTATTCCCGCCCGAAGTTAATTATTTTCAAAATTTTCTCAATTTTTGTGTTTCCTAATGGTAGAACCTAAACATTACTTTAAGAATATTAAAGAAGAGTAAAATCTCGTCCTACAAGGAAATTTTTGTTGAATACTTTGGAGCCGTTTTTAAGAAAATGGTGTATAAGCGTTACTTTAAATGCGAAATTTGATACTTTTTCACAGAAATCTTTTGAAAAACTTCATTGGAAGTCATTTCTTGCTCCTCCATTCACAAATGGAAAAATATATACGCTACAATTTGTATAATTGCTTACGCAATAATAGAAATCGCTTAAAATGTGCATATTAAAGTTCTGAGTGATATTTAAAAGAATGCATTTGTGTAATTTTTGAAAAAACAAAAGAATATAGCAAAATGACATGAAATTTTATGACACCTTCAACAGTGCAATTAGCGCTATCCGTACGAAAAGTTTGAAGAAAAAATTAGGAGCCATTTTAGAGAAAATGGCATTTGAGCGTTTCTAAAAATTCGGAATTTTGAGCTCGTTTTCACAGAAAAGTTTTGAGTTTTCGAGAAAATTTATATGAAATAATTGAAAGCACATTTACTCGTAACTGCAATAATGTTAACAAATAGCCACTAATGTAAATATTATCGACGTGAGAGTCAAGTGAAAAAAATGTTTTCGTAATTTTTGAAGAAAAAAAAAAGAATAGAGCAATATGGCATTTATTTCATCTCATAGAGAGTTCATGTAGCACTATCCCTAACAAAAGTTCAAAGAAAATATTTGGTGCCTTTTTAAGAAAATCTTGTCTTTGTTTTGTTTCTTAAATTTTACATATTCCACGTAATTTTGCGCGAAAACTGATAGTATTTTAAAAAAAATGACCTAATGACTAATCAAGGAAAATGATATCAATGACCTAATGACTAATCAAGGAAAACAAACTTCACTTGGAGGAAAACCTCTATTTTTAATTTTGTAGTTGTAGGAAGTCGCTGAAAAAAATTAAAACTTTTGCAATTATCGAAAATTCAGTGTTAACAGTGAAAATCAGACCTATGCAATCTTTATGATTTTATTTCACTATATTCTTACAAGATATTTAAAGAAAAAATGTGGAGCTATTTTTGAGAAATATTTGAAAATGTCCCTGGCCCTTCATTAAAAATACCCCCAAAATTAATTAATATTTTTCAAAATCGCAGAGCTTCGACTGAGGCCGGATCGGCAGGGGTTTCTTGAATGTGAAAACAATCCTAGGTATGGTTTAGGCGCTAGTGTTGTTCACATATACCAGACGGAAGGAAGTTTTACCGTCAATCGAACTTTCGGTATCAAGGACCCACGAAACATGGATTCTGGTTGTACCACGTGTTAGAGAATTTATTTTGTAAATTGAGCAACGGGATTTATCTATTTTTCGTTATCAGGGCTCGGCAATAAGAGTTTTTCTACAGAAAATTCGTAGTTCTTTCTCGCAGCATAACAGAACTTTCTCTTTACCGCGTAAGCGATAGCGAGAAAGTAAAAATATGAAAAAATCACCATGATTTGTGTTTTGAGAGGAACTTTTGAGATCTTTTAGAGCCTGTTCCAGAGATCTCGGACAGTGAAAAGTATTGTTGTTTTTTTTCTCAAAAAAGGTTTTGCTTTTGAATTTGGTGTTGAGAAAATATGAAATTAGTAGTGCTAGAGAATGGCACAGACTTTCTCAACTTTTCGGTTTCCTAATAGAAAACCGGGAGCGGTAGCTCAGTGCATCAACTGATGTCACTGCAGCGCCTCTGACCGGGAGGTCCCAGGTTCTTGTCCTGACGGCGGCTGGATTTTCGACTCTAGCTCTTCAGCTAGGTCGAATTCAGTTGCTGTCTTGAGGTGAATTCTAGCGGCCGGCTGCTCTGATCGGTAGTTTTCCGTGGTTTCTCCGATCAGCACCAGGCGAATGCCGAAGCAGTACCCCAACAAACGGTTCATGGACCGCGCGCGATCTGTCGTTCCTCTTCCTTGTCCTATCCTATCCTGTTACACACACACTTACACTAACATGCTAACCACACTATCGCATATTCCGGGAGACCGGTCGGGAGCTTAGAGCTTGTCCCGGCTGGGCGGTGCCACGCTGGTGGGAGAGTCCTGATTAGGGGGAAACCCCACTAGCCGAAGGTAGGTCGGCGCCGGTTGTCGCCATCCAGTGGGGGAAGATCACCGCCATCTCTGAGAAAAATATGCACTACACTAACAGGACTAGTGACCAAAGCAGTTGATGCGCCCGGAAACAAAAGAAATTAATCAGTCAACCCAATACTAGAACCGAAATATTACTTTAAGCAGGTTAAAGAAGAGAAAAACCTCGTCATAAATGGCAATTTTCATTGAAAAATTTAGAGTATTTTAAAAAAAATTGCTTTTAAACGTTACTGTAAATGCGAAATTCAAAACTTTTTCACAAAGAATTTTTGGTATTTCCAAAAACTTTATTTAAAGTCATTTGATGAACTTTAACTCACAAATGCAATAGCGTTTAAAAATCGTGAGAGATATTAAAAAAATGGTGTAAGTTTTGAAAAAACGTACCCTCTCCCTCTGAAAAAATGTCGTTCAAAATTCTATCTTCCACACCGCGCCGACAAACTTGGACACCCCTCGGCCTGGGGGAGGGCAGGGGGAGGGACTTGTTGACCAATCGCTAGCAGGTAGAAACACAGTTGTCTGTGATTGGTGCAACATCCCAAGGGGCAGAAAGAACGCTGTCTCAGGGGGAGGGGGCTAGTTCGTTTACGTACGAGACGGAAATATCGTCATATTTTCCTGCCGAAGGAGACAGTTTGCCTGCGCGTACGCCACGACGAAAAAATATTTCTAAGCGGGGTTTTCCGTCCAGAATGATTGTCTATAGACCAGTAAATATTTATCATTTTAGCAACAATTATTCTAACTTTTAGTAATCGATTTGTAAGTCCTGACAAACTGCTATTTTGAGATATTCATTTCAGGCACAATTTGCGGAGCCTTCCCGGCCGTTCTAACGCATATTTCGAATTTGTTTATAAAATTATAAATTGTTACAAAATTGTTAATTCGCGGTTTTTGGTTCTGGTACATCGGGAGACTCTCCCCCTTTAGATTTGCAAAATTTGGAAATTGTTTATAAATTTGCAATTGTTGCAAATTTTTTTATTGTCCAATCTGAATGGCGTTTAAATGTGATGCAAAGTTCCGGAATCCGTTCGGTGCTATTATATCTCGTTCTCGAGATATATGTAATTGTTTATAGGAAATTAACATCTTAGTAGACCCCATTTGTTTGCGCTTAATTCATTCGCGCTAGCAGAATAGCGTGGGATGGGCATACTGAAAAAACAGTTCTCCAATGCCGCGCTTTTGCCTGCCACATACGCTTAAAATGCACTTGCCTGTAAACAAATTCTGTGGCCAATTTAATTATGCTAAATTCGTATTTTTACGGCGAGTAATGAGCATAACTTTTATTTGGTTTTTATATTCTCTTTTAAGTCCTACAATTTGCAAGTCGATATATTTATCAAATAGGAAAGAAATTGATTATAAAAAAATATTTTTCAAGGTGCATTACGCCCAGTTTAAAATCATCTTTGTGAGAGAGAAAAGTTATAAGAGTTTCTGCGGTATAGCAGGTAAGCGCACTGTTGGAGAAGCTTAGACACGTAAGATCGAATCTCATCCACGGCGAATAATTTTTGCGGGTAGAAACAATTTTGCGGTTAATTGTATAGTTATAATCATTCGTATCCATTATAAATATCACATAAAGCATGTGTTTTGAGGCGCCACTACTTATTTTAGTGTGTTAATGTCTTTAAGAATCACGTATAAATATGCCCCTATTGCGATTCTGGCTTCAGAACGTCTGCTTGCGCGCCTGTGTAGAGCTCTAGCGTTATCGCAACTTTCATCTGTGACGTAATTCAACCTTGGCCATAGTCGCCGAAAGATAAGACCGGGAACGACGTCCACAGAGTGTTCTAAAGACCACGGCTTCTGGTTGAAAATATTTCTTAGTAAAATGAGCTATGTAGTTGCGTGGGTTTTAGTCGGGTGCATTCTTTTTGTAAATTTGATATCTTTGACACATGTAGAACATTTCTCTAATAAAAAATCTAAGTGCAATGAATATCACGTAACTATTCTTTTCGTAATAAGTGTGCTTGGACAGCGTGTTGAGAAATATCTGTGATAGCACAGTGCGGTCGAGCCAGACCTACAGATCTACAGGGATCCGAGTTCAAATCCCAGTAACGCTGGAATATTTTTACCTCCACGTGTAAAGAGAGTTACGTAATGCTGTAGGAGGAAGTGTCGAAATTTTTACAGAAAACACGTTTTGTAAGTAGCAAGTTCGAAAAAAGTGGATTGTTGGTATTGTTCTTTTATTTTCTATACACAAGGCTGTCAAAACGCTTGTTTTTTGAACCCGAAAGTGATTTTCCAAAAAACCTCTTTGTGAATCCGTCTTCGTGTGAGTAATTCTAGAGCCTAAAGTAAACACGATTTTCACCAAAATGGATATTCCTTGAACGATCTGGCTAATATTACGAATCTTCGAATTTGAAACGAATCTTTTAATTTTGAAGGTACTTTAAACCAAACCCCATCATATTTACATAATTTTCTCAAAAAGAGCTCCAATTTTTCTGTAAATCTATTCCACGAAGCACAAGATGTTTAAAGGTGGCGTACGTTCAATTTTGGGCGAACGATCTGAATTTTCGAAAATTGCAAACAAATACCTATTAACATTGTCGAAAACAATGCTTTCAAAGTACTGCAACAGAATCATTACTTCCGGAATATTGAAGAAGTGTAAAATCTCGTTCTAAATAGACGTTTTCATTCAAAAATTCGTAGTCGTTTCTAAGAAAATGGGGATTAAGCATTACTGTAGAAGCGAAATTTAAGATCTCTTTCGCAGGAATCTATTGAGTTTTCATTTGAAGTCATTTGAAGCTCTTTTACTCACAAATGAAAAATTGCGTACATATTGATGGAAATTTCCATATTAATGGCGTGAGATGTATTAAAAAAATTACATTTTTGTAATTTTTGTAGAAACAAAAGAATACACCAAAATGAACTTAAAGTTATATTTTACAGTGAAATTAGCTCTATGCGTTGGAAAAAATGAGATTTTAGAGGCATTTTGAAAAAAATGGCGTTTGAGCGTTCCTGAAAATAGGAATCTAAGCTCATTTTAACAGAAAACGGTTGAGTTTTCGAGAAACTTTATTTGACAATATTTAAAGCAGATGAGCTCAGAAATATAATAATATAAAAAATCGAGTTTAATGTAAATTTTACCGACGTGAGAGACAACTCAAATTTTATTTTTGAAAACAAAACAATATAGCAATATGGCGTTTATGTCATGGTATAGGGTTTGTTTGTCTCTAAAGAAATAATTTGGAGCTGTTTTGAGAAAATCTTGTATTTGTAATGTTTTAAAATTGCAAATATTGCACGCACTATTGCACGAAAACTACTAAAATTTCCCAAACAACATGAAGTTATTGAAAGAACTATTTATGCACAACAAATTTCTTTTCAAAAAAATCTCTTGAATTTCGTAGTTGTAGGAAGACACCGAAAAGAATTCAAACATTTGCAATTTTGGAAAATTACGTGCTAACCTTGAAAATCAAGCCTATGCCACTTTTATAGATGTATTTTCCTAAATTCTTACAAGAAATTTAAGGAAATAATTTAGAGACGCTTTTGAGAAAAAATTGAAAATGTCTTGGTGACTGCATGTAAAGTACCCCGAAATCTTAAAAAGGTTTTGCAAAATCACATATCTACATCTACTGCCAGATCGACATGGGTTTATTAAACTTGGAAAAGATCGTACTTGTGGTTTAGGGGCTAGTAGTGTTCAAAGACGGAAGGCTAGTCAGACAGACAGACGGGCGGACGTTTTGCTTCCCAATGGTTTTGGCATCAAGGACCCATAAAAAAGATAATCTGGCTACACCACGTGTTAGAGGATGTTTCCCTCTTAATGATTTTTTCCGCTGAAACTCCGTTGTTTTTTCGCGCAGCATAACATAACTTTCTCTATATTACGTCTATTACGAAGACTTTGACCTGGCTGGATGCCTCGCGGGTGGGAGATTCCTGAAAGGGAAAACCACGCAAACCAAGGAGTAGGTCGGCGGCGGATCTCTCCATCCTGGCAGGAAGATCGCCGCTGCCTCCCGTGAAGAAACCCTGCATTTCACTAACGGAATTGACGGGTCTCGAAACACGAAATACTCAATCAATCGAAAAGTCAGAGGGAACAGTGAAAATTGGGTCTGTGCCATCTCCTTTTTTCCTAAAAAAAGAGCAAAAACAATTAAAAATGGCACTGATTCAATATTTTTTTATGAACTCTCTGAATTTTCGAAAATTGTAAAATAAAATACAAATCTATAAAGTATGTGCTGATGTAGCATCATTTATATAAATTGATTTATTATTTTAAAACGGTCAATTTGTTTGTATGGTTACATAAAACTATTTACAATTTTTTCTGAAAGATCGATTTTAAAACATTTGGAAACTGATCAACATGAAATTGTTGAATATAAATTCCAATTCAAAAAGTAATATGTTTTCTTTCAGTATGGCCTTTATAAAAAATTGATTGACATCTTGTGAGTAGGAAAAACATTATTCTATCCATAACATGTTAGCAACCTTGGTTTCTTCAGTCATTCAACATCTCATTCAACACCTCCCATGATGTCAACTTCACCCCCTCATTGGACGGTGACTCAGTCGTCATCACTCCCTCATTGGACGATACCTCTCCCGTCTATATCAACCTCCATTGGGACGCTACTGTCTTTTTCTTCAACCCGCCATTTGACGATGATTCTGCCGTCTTCATCAGCCCCTCATCGGAGGACACTACTGCCGTTTTCATCCCCCCCTTCATGGGAATAGCTTTCTGTTGTCCTCATCAACCCCTCATTGGACGACTCTTCAGTAGTCTTCATCAACTTGCCATTTGACGATGATTCTGCCGTCTATATCAGCCCCACATCGGAGGACACTACTGCCGTTTTAATTCCCCCTTCATGGGAAAATTATCTGTTGTCCTCATCAACCCCTCATTGGACGACTCTTTAGTAGTCTTCTTCAACCCCCCATTGGACGATGATTCTGCCGTCTTCATCAGCCCCTCATCGGAGGACACTACTGCCGTTTTCATCCCCCCCTTCATGGGACAAATCTTCTCTTGTCCTCATCAATCCCTCATTGGACAACTCTTCAGTAGTCTTCATCAACCCCCATTTGACGATGCTTATACCGTCTATATCAGCCCCTCATCGGACGACAATACTGTCGTTTTCACCCCCCTGCTTCATGGGACAAATATCCTGTTGTCCTCATCAACCCCTCATTGGACGACTCTTCAGTAGTCTTCATCAACCCCCCATTTGACGATGCTTATACCGTCTATATCAGCCCCTCATCGGACGACAATACTGTCGTTTTCACCCCCCCTGCTTCATGGGACAAATATCCTGTTGTCCTCATCAACCTCTCATTGGACGACTCTTCAGTAGTCTTCATCAACCCCCCATTTGACGATGCTTATACCGTCTATATCAGCCCCTCATCGGATGACAATACTGTCGTTTTCACCCCCCCTGCTTCATGGGACAAATATCCTGTTGTCCTCATCAACCCCTCATTGGACGACTCTTCAGTAGTCTTCATCAACTTGCCATTTGACGATGATTCTACCGTCTTCATCAGCCCCTCATCGGACGACACTACTGCCGTTTTCACCCCCCTTCATGGGACAAACCCTCCGTTGTCCTCATCAACCCCTCATTGGACGACTCTTCAGTAGTCTTCATCAACTTGCCATTTGACGATGATTCTACCGTCTTCATCAGCCCCTCATCGGACGACACTACTGCCGTTTTCACCCCCCTTCATGGGACAAACCCTCCGTTGTCCTCATCAACCCCTCATTGGACGACTCTTCAGTAGTCTTCATCAACTTGCCATTTGACGATGATTCTACCGTCTTCATCAGCCCCTCATCGGACGACACTACTGCCGTTTTCACCCCCCTTCATGGGACAAACCCTCCGTTGTCCTCATCAACCCCTCATTGGACGACTCTTCAGTAGTCTTCATCAACTTGCCATTTGACGATGATTCTACCGTCTTCATCAGCCCCTCATCGGACGACACTACTGCCGTTTTCACCCCCCTTCATGGGACAAACCCTCCGTTGTCCTCATCAACCCCTCATTGGACGACTCTTCAGTAGTCTTCATCAACT
>BLKR01010789.1:0-46016 GCA_011170035.1 Teleogryllus occipitalis
TTCCAGTAAGAGGAAGCCTCCACTAACCTCCTTTCCAGCAAGAGGAAGTCTCCACTAACCTCCTTTCCAGTAAGAGGAAGCCTCCACTAACCTCCTTTCCAGTAAGAGGAAGCCTCTACTAACCTCCTTTCCAGTAAGGGGAAGTCTCTACTAACCTCCTTTCCAGTAAGGGGAAGTCTCCACTAACCTCCTTTCCAGTAAGAGGAAGTCTCCACTAACCTCTATTCCAGTAAGAGGAAGTCTCCACTAACCTCCTTTCCAGTAAGAGGAAGCCTCCACTAACCTCCTTTCCAGCAAGAGGAAGTCTCCACTAACCTCCTTTCCAGTAAGAGGAAGCCTCCACTAACCTCCTTTCCAGTAAGGGGAAGTCTCTACTAACCTCCTTTCCAGTAAGGGGAAGTCTCCACTAACCTCCTTTCCAGTAAGAGGAAGTCTCCACTAACCTCTATTCCAGTAAGAGGAAGTCTCCACTAACCTCCTTTCCAGTAAGAGGAAGCCTCCACTAACCTCCTTTCCAGCAAGAGGAAGTCTCCACTAACCTCCTTTCCAGTAAGAGGAAGCCTCCACTAACCTCCTTTCCAGTAAGAGGAAGCCTCCACTAACCTCCTTTCCAGTAAGGGGAAGTCTCTACTAACCTCCTTTCCAGTAAGGGGAAGTCTCCACTAACCTCCTTTCCAGTAAGAGGAAGCCTCCACTAACCTCCTTTCCAGTAAAGGGAAGTCTCTACTATCCTCCTTTCCAGTAGAGTCTCCACACTTCAACCTCCTTTCCAGTAGAGGAAGTCTCCATAACCTCCTTTCCAGTAGGGAGTCTCCTCTAACTTCTATCTTTTCCAGTAGGGGAGCTCCACCAACACTCAGCACTCCGAGTAAGAGGGAAGCCTCCACACTAACCTCCTTTCAGTAAGGGAAGTCTCTGCTACAGCCTCCTTTCCAGTAGAAGTCTCCACTAACTCAGCTTTCCAGTAGAGGCCTCCACTAACCTCCTTTCCAGTAGGGAGTCTCTGCCCTAACCTCCTTTCCAGTGAAAATTCCACTAACCTCCTTGGTAAGAGGAAGCCTCCACTAACCTCCTTTCCAGGAAGCCTCCACTAACCTCCTTTCCAGTAAGGGGAAGTCTTTCTACTAACTTCCTTTCCAGTGAGTCTCCACTAACCTCCTTTTCCGGTAAGGAGAGTCTCCACTAACCTCCTTTCCAGTAAGAGGAAGTCTCCACTAACCTCCTTTCCAGCAAGAGGAAGTCTCCACTAACCTCCTTTCCAGTAAGAGGAAGTCTCCACTAACCTCCTTTCCAGTAAGAGGAAGCCTCCACTAACCTCCTTTCCAGTAAGAGGAAGTCTCCACTAACCTCCTTTCCAGTAAGAGGAAATCTCCACTAACCTCCTTTCCAGTAAGAGGAAGCCTCCACTAACCTCCTTTCCAGTAAGAGGAAGCCTCCACTAACCTCCTTTCCAGTAAGAGGAAGCCTCCACTAACCTCCTTTCCAGTAAGAGGAAGTCTCCACTAACCTCCTTTCCAGTAAGAGGAAGTCTCCACTAACCTCCTTTCCAGTAAGAGGAAGTCTCCACTAACCTCCTTTCCAGTAAGAGGAAGTCTCCACTAACCTCCTTTCCAGTAAGAGGAAGCCTCCACTAACCTCCTTTCCAGTAAGAGGAAGCCTCCACTAACCTCCTTTCCAGTAAGGGGAAGTCTCCACTAACCTCTCCAGTGGAGGAAGCTCACTAACCTCCTTTTTCAGTAAAGGGAGTCTCACAGTCTCCACTAACCTCCTTTCAGTAAGAGGAAGCCTCCACTAACCTCCTTTCCAGCAAGAGGAAGTCTCCACTAACCTCCTTTCCAGTAGAGGAAGTCTCCAACCTCCTTTCCAGTAGAGGAAGCCTCCACTAACCTCCTTTCCAGTAAGGGGAAGTCTCCACTAACCTCCTTTCCAGTAAGAGGAAGTCTCCACTAACCTCCTTTCCAGTAAGAGGAAGCCTCCACTAACCTCCTTTCCAGCAAGAGGAAGTCTCCACTAACCTCCTTTCCAGTAAGAGGAAGTCTCCACTAACCTCCTTTCCAGTAAGAGGAAGCCTCCACTAACCTCCTTTCCAGTAAGAGGAAATCTCCACTAACCTCCTTTCCAGTAAGAGGAAATCTCCACTAACCTCCTTTCCAGTAAGAGGAAGCCTCCACTAACCTCCTTTCCAGTAAGAGGAAGCCTCCACTAACCTCCTTTCCAGTAAGAGGAAGCCTCCACTAACCTCCTTTCCAGTAAGAGGAAGTCTCCACTAACCTCCTTTCCAGTAAGAGGAAGTCTCCACTAACCTCTATTCCAGTAAGAGGAAGTCTCGACTAACCTCCTTTCCAGTAAGAGGAAGCCTCCACTAACCTCCTTTCCAGCAAGAGGAAGTCTCCACTAACCTCCTTTCCAGTAAGAGGAAGCCTCCACTAACCTCCTTTCCAGTAAGGGGAAGTCTCTACTAACCTCCTTTCCAGTAAGGGGAAGTCTCCACTAACCTCCTTTCCAGTAAGAGGAAGTCTCCACTAACCTCTATTCCAGTAAGAGGAAGTCTCCACTAACCTCCTTTCCAGTAAGAGGAAGCCTCCACTAACCTCCTTTCCAGTAAGAGGAAGTCTCCACTAACCTCTTTTCCAGTAAGAGGAAGCCTCCACTAACCTCCTTTCCAGCAAGAGGAAGTCTCCACTAACCTCCTTTCCAGTAAGAGGAAGTCTCCACTAACCTCCTTTCCAGCAAGAGGAAGTCTCCACTATCCTCCTTTCCAGTAAGAGGAAGTCTCCACTATCCTCCTTTCCAGTAAGAGGAAGTCTCCACTAACCTCCTTTCCAGTAAGAGGAAGTCTCCACTAACCTCCTTTCCAGTAAGAGGAAGTCTCCACTAACCTCTATTCCAGTAAGAGGAAGTCTCCACTAACCTCCTTTCCAGTAAGAGGAAGCCTCCACTAACCTCCTTTCCAGCAAGAGGAAGTCTCCACTAACCTCCTTTCCAGTAAGAGGAAGCCTCCACTAACCTCCTTTCCAGCAAGAGGAAGTCTCCACTAACCTCCTTTCCAGTAAGAGGAAGTCTCCACTAACCTCTTTTCCAGCAAGAGGAAGTCTCCACTATCCTCCTTTCCAGTAAGAGGAAGTCTCCACTAACCTCCTTTCCAGTAAGAGGAAGTCTCCACTAACCTCCTTTCCAGTAAGAGGAAGTCTCCACTAACCTCCTTTCCAGTAAGGGGAAGCCTCCACTAACCTCCTTTCCAGTAAGAGGAAGCCTCCACTAACCTCCTTTCCAGTAAGGGGAAGTCTCTACTAACCTCCTTTCCAGTAAGGGGAAGTCTCCACTAACCTCCTTTCCAGTAAGAGGAAGTCTCCACTAACCTCCTTTCCAGTAAGAGGAAGCCTCCACTAACCTCCTTTCCAGCAAGAGGAAGTCTCCACTAACCTCCTTTCCAGTAAGGAAGGAGATCTCCCACTAACCTCATCCAGTAAGAGGAAGCCTCCACTAACCTCCTTTCCAGTAGGAAGTCTCTACTAACCTCCTTTCCAGTAAGGGAAGTCTCCACTAACCTCCTTTCCAGTAGAGGAAGTCTCCACTAACCTCCTTTCCAGTAAGAGGGAAGTCTCTACTAACCTCCTTTCCAGTAAGGGGAAGTCTCCACTAACCTCCTTTCCAGTAAGAGGAAGTCTCCACTAACCTCCTTTCCAGTAAGAGGAAGCCTCCACTAACCTCCTTTCCAGTAAGGGGAAGTCTCTACTAACCTCCTTTCCAGTAAGGGGAAGTCTCCACTAACCTCCTTTCCAGTAAGAGGAAGTCTCCACTAACCTCCTTTCCAGTAAGAGGAAGCCTCCACTAACCTCCTTTCCAGCAAGAGGAAGTCTCCACTAACCTCCTTTCCAGTAAGAGGAAGTCTCCACTAACCTCCTTTCCAGTAAGAGGAAGCCTCCACTAACCTCCTTTCCAGTAAGAGGAAGTCTCCACTAACCTCCTTTCCAGTAAGAGGAAATCTCCACTAACCTCCTTTCCAGTAAGAGGAAGCCTCCACTAACCTCCTTTCCAGCAAGAGGAAGTCTCCACTAACCTCCTTTCCAGTAAGAGGAAGTCTCCACTAACCTCCTTTCCAGTAAGAGGAAGCCTCCACTAACCTCCTTTCCAGTAAGAGGAAGTCTCCACTAAACTCCTTTCCAGTAAGAGGAAATCTCCACTAACCTCCTTTCCAGTAAGAGGAAGCCTCCACTAACCTCCTTTCCAGTAAGAGGAAGCCTCCACTAACCTCCTTTCCAGTAAGAGGAAGTCTCCACTAACCTCCTTTCCAGTAAGAGGAAGTCTCCACTAACCTCCTTTCCAGTAAGAGGAAGTCTCCACTAACCTCTATTCCAGTAAGAGGAAGTCTCCACTAACCTCCTTTCCAGTAAGGGAAGTCTCACTAACCTCCTTTCCAGTAAGAGGAAGTCTCACTAACCTCCTTTCCAGTAAGAGGAAGCCTCCACTAACCTCCTTTCAGTAGGAAGAGTCTCCCACACTAACCTCCTTTCCAGTAAGAGAGTCTCCACTAACCTCCTTTCCAGTAAGAGGAGTCTCCTAACCTCCTTTCCGAGAGGAAGTCTCCACTAACCTCCTTTCCAGTAGAGGAAGCCTCCACTAACACTCCTTTCCAGTGAAGTCTCCACTAACCTCCTTTCCAGTAGGGAAGTCTCCACTAACCTCCTTTCCAGTAAGGGGAAGTCTCCACTAACCTCCTTTCCAGTAAGAGGAAGTCTCCACTAACCTCCTTTCCAGTAAGAGGAAGTCTCCACTAACCTCCTTTCCAGTAAGAGGAAGTCTCCACTAACCTCCTTTCCAGTAAGAGGAAGTCTCCACTAACCTCCTTTCCAGTAAGAGGAAGCCTCCACTAACCTCCTTTCCAGTAAGAGGAAATCTCCACTAACCTCCTTTCCAGTAAGAGGAAATCTCCACTAACCTCCTTTCCAGTAAGAGGAAGCCTCCACTAACCTCCTTTCCAGTAAGAGGAAGCCTCCACTAACCTCCTTTCCAGTAAGAGGAAGCCTCCACTAACCTCCTTTCCAGTAAGAGGAAGTCTCCACTAACCTCCTTTCCAGTAAGAGGAAGTCTCCACTAACCCCCTTTCCAGTAAGAGGAAGCCTCCACTAACCTCCTTTCCAGCAAGAGGAAGTCTCCACTAACCTCCTTTCCAGTAAGAGGAAGTCTCCACTAACCTCCTTTCCAGTAAGAGGAAGCCTCCACTAACCTCCTTTCCAGTAAGAGGAAGCCTCCACTAACCTCCTTTCCAGTAAGGAAGGTAAGTCTCCACTAACCTCCTTTCCAGTAAGAGGAAGTCTCCACTAACCTCCTTTCCAGTAAGAGGAAGCCTCCACTAACCTCCTTTCCAGTAAGAGGAAGCCTCCACTAACCTCCTTTCCAGTAAGAGGAAGCCTCCACTAACCTCCTTTCCAGTAAGAGGAAGTCTCCACTAACCTCCTTTCCAGTAAGAGGAAGTCTCCACTAACCTCCTTTCCAGTAAGAGGAAGTCTCCACTAACCTCTATTCCAGTAAGAAGTTTCTTAACCTTTCCAGTAAGAAGTTTCCTAACCCTTCCAGTAAGAGTGCAAGCGCCGCCACGCAGGATTACGAACCACTGGGGGCAGAAGAAAGTGCTCGGCCGCAATGGGCTTTCGAGACACAGATAAGAGATTAAGTGGAGACTAGGGTTAAGGTACTCTAGGGTGTAAAAATACAATAGTGTAACTGAGGGTAATGAGCGTCAGTTGATACCCAAAAGTTAACTTCCCGTTAAAATGCCCAGTTTTACTTAAGTGTTTTTACAAATGTCAACCTACTGTAACCCTGCTAAAGCAGGAGGCCTTTGCCCTTTTCGAGATGTAGGCTAATAATAATAATAATAATAATAATAATAATAATAATAATAATAATAATAAATAATAATAATAATATGCCCAGTGATGATAATGATGATGGTTAAGAGTACTTGATTGTGCTGAATATCCGAAAATCGCCCGAGTACTTCAGGTTATAAGTTTATATAATTACGAATAACATTAATTTTAGAGGGAGGCAACCCTAGGATCACTATACCCGGTTCAGTTTGGAATATTTAGGGGTCTGACGGCCACATTTCGGAATATTTAGGAAAGCTCAAACGACGAGCCTACCTTAAATTTTCTCAATGCGTCAAGAAAGTGTACTTGTGCAGAACGGTGAATGGTCTATTATTTATTTTTAAAGAGTACAAAATTAGTATAGAAGAGAAAAAATATAGTGTTTTTTTCAAGAACAACATCACTTTGTTTGACACTATAAAAATTCACCTTTCTGTATTTATATGTCAACGTGTACAACATTACCCTATTTGGAAAATAGCATTTAAAAATTGTTTATACCTTACGATTACGGTAGAATTGGTAGAATGGTCTTTTGCTTTGTTATTGACGTTAACAGTAGTTTTACCACTCATAATCTCTTTTCATTATAAACAAACGTAGTTTAAGAATTGTAATTAATTTATAAGTTTTTTTTTCGTTTCCAAACCATTTTTTCCTCCACATGTTTAAACTTGTGTATTTAGGAAAGCAGTTATGCATTGTTCTTTAGTGACTACCAAGATTTAGGAACCGTAAGAAATAACTCAATGCTGCTTTCATGGTAATTTAATGCAGGGACACACTAATCAAGAGTATGGAATAGTAAAGATCAGATTACTCAAATAAATGTTGATAAGTATACTTATATTGTTTTCAAGATTGATAGTGCACTCGCTTTTTTGTCTTAACAGGAAATAATAATGCCATTTTCTACCGCCGCTAGTACTCTAAGCAGATATCCCAGATACCCTGGGAACAATCGCTAGTGAAAACATGAAATTCTCTTCAGTGTTTATTCCATTTACTCTTCTCTTAGATATAGCGATCGTGCCATGTTTATATCGGGCACACTATTTACTTTCGTTCTTTTGTTTATGTATTTTTGTACAACAAAATTTATGCATATTTTAATATAAAATAAATTATGAAATTTATATACGGAATGAAATCGAAAAATAAGACTTGTGAAGATATACTCCACACATTAAAAATTCTTCAGTAGTACGTATGTATTTGGTAATAATTTTACTCATAGAATATTGAAGTAAAGTAGTTTGATTTATTCATTTAATTTTTCCAGTAGAAAATATAAATAAAAGAAAAGTATTTTGTACGCTCACTCTTTTCCTTCATTAACTTATTTTCACGACCTAACTTGCTTCTTGTAGATTTTTAGATAAAAAATATGGTTCTGGTGAACTGTTTCCCAACATGTAGTGAGTTGGATAAACTACTAAATAATCCGAGAGTTTCAGATGCCAAACTCTGATTCTATGTTTTTGTATACTGCTTTTCCTTATGGCATTTGGAAACTTCTATTTTCTATTTTGAATACGACACCATTTACACATTTTTGTACATTTACTATCTTTATTAACTGTAATATCCAGTAAATAACATACTTCACTTTTACAGATTTAAAAGTTTACCCTCGAGTGTGTTAAATGTAAGATTAATTGTTTTTATATCTATTGTTTAAATTTGGAATATGAAGTATCCTGAGACGGTGAGTATCTTCACTCTCGACCAGAAATCTACGAGCTTGGTGGTTTGGACGTTGCTTTAATTTTATTTAGTATCAAATTCTGTTAAAGCTGATATCTTTAAATACAGTAGATGATCTTAGATTCTTATGAAGTGTAGCATTAGATCACAATAATGTGCATCGACTCCAATTGTTATTTATTTATTTCTTCTTCAGCAATAGTCTTGAAAGGATTTAATTTTAGGTCAGAAGACAGTGAATTTTTTGGTAAGACCATCAGTAAGATATGAGAATTGAAAGAAGAAAGGAAATTATTATATTGATAAGCGGAAGGTGTTATGGTTTGGGGGGCTTTGAATTTATAAGTAGGAGTCTTGATTTTATACGTAGACAGATTTTTATATAAAAATGCAGATAGATGTGGCTAAGGAAAAATGAGTTCGAGCTCTGTCCCGCCCCATTCTCCATTTCGCATCGCAGTCGGGCGACGGGGTCGTGGAGAAAAGCTTATTGATTAATTGATTGATTTTTTCGTGTTTCCGGGCGCGACAACTGCTTTGGTCATTAGTCCCGTTATTGTAGTGCATGTTTTTCCCGCGTGAGATGGCGGTGATCTTCCCCCGCTGGATGGCGAGATCCGTCGCCGACCTACCGTCGGCTAGTGGGGTTTCCCCCTAACCAGGACTATCCTACCAGCGGAGCACCGCCCCAGCCGGGACAAGCTCTAAGCTCCCGACCGATCTCCCGGAATATGTGATAGTGTAGTGCATGTTAGTGTGTGTGTAAGTGGAGAGGATAGGACAAGGAAGGGGAAGGACAGATCGCGCGCGGTCCGTGGTCCGTTTGGTAGGGTACTGCTCCGGCATTCGCCTGGTGTTGATCGGAGAAACCACGGAAAACTACCGGTCAGAGCAGCCGGCCGCTAGAATTCTCCTCCAGACAGCGACTGAATTCGACCTAGCTGAAAAGCTAGTGTCGAAAATCCTGCCGCTGTCAGGACTCGAACCTAGGATCTTCTGATCAGAGGCGCTGCAGTGACATCAGTTGATGCACTGAGCTACCGCTCCCGGTGGAGAAAAGCTTACGCATACGCCGCTGGGGCCTGGGAATTCGCATGGCATTCGAATCGCATCCCTGGCCAATTCACGTGGAATTTGTGGGAGAAAAAAGAGCTCTCAGCGGGTTTGTTCAGGATTCTCCCAATTCTATTCATTTATTCATCGTTCATCGTGTGATTACTATCGTCATCTTCTACTCATTAGACCATTCACGTGTCTCAATAACATCAGACGTTTAAAGGCCCTTATACATTATAAATAAATAAATATTTTCTTTATTCTATCTAGACGTGTAGCTCCCGGCCGCCGTGAATGATTGATCCGTTGTAAATTGAATTTTTAGGTTAAGTTTACATAAGTTATTTTGTGTTATGGATAGTACATTTTAGGAGCACATTAATTTATTAGAAAAACCTAATCGACTCTAGAGGGGGTGGAAAATTCTCTTGGTAGCTTTTGATTTGTACATTTCCGATGTGTGTTTTGTTTTCCGATATTGTCGTTCATAGCTGACGGCATTAAAAATATTTTTTGAATTTTATGGATAGAATAGAAATGTTCAGCGATGGGGATGATATCGAGTTATTTATGTAGCTGAGAAATTGGATCCAACCAGTGTTATTTAGTCATTGCACATGGGAATTTGTTTTGGATGCTTCGCATTTTGAAGCGATTGGTTTTGACTGCGGCGGTATGCATGTAGATTAGTATTTGATGTATCTTCGATAGATGGATGGATGGATGGATGGATGGCTGGATGTAATTAAAGTGCGGATGCTTTCTTGAGAAGGGGACACCAATGATGGGTTCTTATAGAGGCAAATACAATTCTGTGAGAGGTGTAAAGAAACAAAAATACCGACTTAGCCATGCTCAGAACCTGCATTTGACGCTGTCTCTGCAGCGAGTGTGTTCGGGAGATCCAAGGGCTAGAGTTCCAAGATGATGGAATTTAAACACTAGATTGAATTCAACCGCTGCCTGGAGGTGAATCCTAACGGCCGTCTGCTCTGATCGGTAGATTTCAGTGATCACCAGCAGGCTTTCTCTGATTACAACCAGTCGAAGTCCGGAGCAGTACTCTAACAAATGGATTAGGGAACGCGCGCAATCTTTCCTTCTTCTTCCTTGGCCTTATCATATCGCCTCACCTACACACACGTACACATAGATGCACTACACTACTACACTTGTCGGTAGTTCAGTCGGGAGCTTACAGTTTGTCCCAGCCAGAAAGATTCCTTTCTGGGGAAGGTGCCTGGAGGAGGAAATCCCCCATAAACCGTGAGGGTCGGCGCCGGATTTCAACATATTGCGGGGGGAAGGAGTCCGGCGTTTCCTGGTATTAAAAAACACTCCTACCCTAACGGAACTAATGACTTTGACAGCTGACGTGCCCCTGAACATCAACGAAAAAGAAACAAAGTCAATGGGTCGTGGAGGCTCACCATGGTGTCTGCCCGCAGAGCGCGTCGGCGCGTGCACCATGGTGGTGGACGCCGGCGCGGGCATCTTCGTGGTGGCTGTGCTGACGACGCTGGCGGTGACGGGCGCCATCGTGTTTGTGAAGGGGCCTAACGCTTGCGCCAGGTAAGCGCTTCCAAGCGTTGCCCTCACTCCCACTCCACAGAAAAATTTTAAATAGCCCTATCACAATACAATCCTATACTTATTTTATTGTACTTATTTCTGTATTATTATTTTTATTTCACTTCGTTTATTGGTCTTTTATTGCAATTACTTTAATAGTTTTTAAAAATTTTAACTGACATTTAACCCCTTTTTTAAATTTATTTATTTATTGTCACATAAACTACATGGTCATTAGCGACAGGTATAAGGTTACAATTGTTTACATTGTAATACAAGGATACACAGTCCGTTGTATATACAGTTTAGATTCCAGAAAATTCATTGAGAATACGACACAAAATTATACAATAGAAAATATATTGCGAAAACAAAAAAATGCAATACAAAATACATAAATGCAATAGTAATTACAGAAGTTGCAGTGAAAAGGGGTTTTCATTCTTTTTTATCCTATTGATTTCTTTAACCTCTTTAATTATTCTTATCCTCAGTTGTTTTCATACATCTATTTGCCAAGATTTTTAATTGTTTAAATTTATTTATTTTATTAATTCTTTACTACTTTGACCCAAGATGTTAAATTCCCACCATTCTTATCAATTTCTCCTATAAGTATGGCTTTCACGTGTTTGTTAAAACATTTTACGTTAATAAAATTTTTTCTCTTGGTCATCCTGAACTGTGTAAACAATATTTCTAAAACCTACTGAAGAGCTGTTAAAATTTTAATCTGTTATTTGAACGTATAAGTACTGTTATGCGGTATAAATAATATAAAATTCGTTTCTCTCAAATTATTTAAAAAACGTTAAAAACACACATTACATTTTATAATTATTATTATTACTTGTACTTCAAATTCCAATTTTGTTCTAGTATTATATGAAAACCTTCAGTTACTATGCCAAATTAATCTTATAAAGGTAAATTTCATTTATTTGATTATAATATATTGTCAACTTTCCATACAAACAAATAAAAATACTAATTTCAGTTTGTCTAAAGAGGTGAAATTAGTTTTGACGAAACGTGACCAAAATAAATGATTCAACCTGAAAGTTGAGTGTTTGAAATTCAATTTTAAAATTGAGACTTCTATCCACTTCGTTTTCACCCGTTCTTCAATGCATACAAACGCAGAGAACAGATAGAGGCGTGTCAAGTGAAGAAGTTTCCATTAAAGGACTTGAGTCGAAGAGGCCAGGGCCTGACGCTTAGTTGTGACACTGACTGAAACTAATTCATTTGATCTCTTTTATTAGCCTTTTACGTTAGTGCATTTTCTCTGAAACATCCTGCATATTGATATTGAATTGAGGCATTGTTCTGTCGTACATATTTATTTGTGCAAAAAGCTTTTTCGGCCGCATTGCGGCCATCTTCAGTGCTACAATGAAATAATAAAATAATAATAATAATAATAATAATAATAATAATAATAATAATAATAATAATAATATAATTAGAATTTAAGAGACATAGCATTGTAGAAAATGAATATATAAACATAATTTTGATGAAGAGTACTAGTAACAGAAGAAATATTTTGAAGTGGAGAAAATGAATGAAATAAAATAAAATAAAAATATTGTGGGGAATTGGTAAGTAAAACAATAAGTAAATAAATTTACATAAATTAAGGAGAGCAAACTGACATACCAATTCTGAGGTGGCTGGGGGCCTCGGTCCAAGAAGAGGGGGGGGGCGCAGGGTTTTTCTGAGAAATGGCCATTAGGGAAAGGCCCGGCCGGGTGGCGGAAAAGTGGTAGCGTGGGAAGCGGCGAGTCTCAAGAGGGGTGAGAGAGAAGGAATCTGTTCATTTAAAATAGTGTGTTGGGGATTGTTCAATAAATTATAGATGTGAATAGCTTCTAATTTAAGTCTATGGTTGTATCTTCTTTCTATCTCCAAAATTTTGATGTCACAATCTGTATTAAATGTGTGTTCTTGTTCTAAGAGATGGCTGGCAAAGTGTGATTGTGTTGTTTTGTGTGTAAGAGCGTGTATGTGTTCTTTGATTCTTTGTTTAAAGGATCTTCCGGTCTGGCCAATGTATTGTGCATTGCAACTGCCACAGGAAATGGAATATACTCCACATGATAGAGACTGGGGGATAGGATCTTTGTTGTGTGAAAATGTGTTCTGGAGATTGTTTGGTGTGCTGTATGTGACGTGTATGTCAAATTGTCTGAGTTTTTTGGCAATGTTTAGTGATAGTGTTCCAAGGAAGGGGATGGTGTATCTGTTGTGTTTCTGTCTTGTGTTTGTCGGAGTGAGAGATGTAAAGTTGTTTGTGTAGCGAGAGATAGTTTTCTTTTTGATAAGATTATCAATTAAAGAACTACTGTAACCATTGTTGATAGCTATTTGTTTTATGATATAGATTTCTTTTCTGATGTTCTGAGGGGAGAGAGGAATCGAGAATAATCTGTGAACCATACTGTGGAAAGCTGCGTGTTTATGAGAAGGTGGATGTTGTGATGTGTTATGAATGACTGTGTCGGTGTGTGTCGGTTTCCTGTATATGTCAAAAACATGCCTGTCCTTCAGTAAAGTGATGGACAAGTCTAGAAAGTTAAGAGTTCTATTCTCATTTTCTTTTTCTACAGTGAATTGTATGTTGGAATGTATAGAATTTAGGAAGTCCGTAAAGTTTTTCAATTGTCTATAAGTGCCGGTCCAAAGTACTATGATGTCATCAACGTATCTATACCAATAAATCACATTTGTTAGGTGAGGGTGTCCAGAATTAAAAATTTGTTTTTCCAAGTTGTCCATAAATATATCTGCTAATAGTGGTGAAAGTGGGGATCCCATAGGTAGACCAGAATTTTGAGTGAAGAATTTATTGTCAAATTTGAAGTAATTTATGTCCAAACAGAGAGAAATCAGGTTGTACAGTTCGTTTTTTATAGGTATTGGGCTCAAAGAGTTGTCAAGGATGTCTCGTAAAATAGTTTTGCATTCTGTGGTCGGAATGCTTGGAAAAAGGTTCGTCACGTCAAAGGAAATAAGTTTGCCATTAGGTGGCACAACTACATCTTTGATATTGTTGACTAAGTCGATACTATTGGTGATTGTGTGGGAGGGTGAGAATTTTATCTGTGTGGAAAAAGTTTGGTTTAGATTCCTTCCGAGTCTGTGTGTAATGGTATTGGTATACGAGACGACAGGTCTTATGGGGGTATCAAGTTTGTGAATTTTTGGAAGGCCGTACAATCGAGGTGGAAGTGGATTAGAGGGGATGATTCTGTTGGGGTATGGAAAAAGAGCTTTAGATTCTGCAAGTTCTTTTTTGATGTCGGATAAGTGTTTGTTTGTGGGGTCTTTGTTAATGTGTAGAATGTTGTTACTGTTGATAAAATCAAACATTTTTTGGTGATAATCTGATTTGTTTAGAATGACTATAGAATTCCCTTTGTCAGCTTTGGAGATGAGTAAGTTGTTACTATCTATTTTCTGTTTAAGATTGTGTTTTGTTGCTGTCTCTGACTGTGTGTTCATGTGTGAGTAATGAGTGTGTTTTAATTCCTGTTTGATGTTGTGTGTTATATTGTGTTTGATTTCATCTGAATTTGGATTAAAGCTAATGATATTATCTGTCTGTACGCATAGAGTTTTGATTTCAGAGTGAGTTGGTGGATGTGGTATAGAATATTTAAGGCCTTTGTTGAGGAGGGAAGTTTCTTTATCGGAAAGTGGACAAGAGGAAAGATTGATGATACGGGGGTGGAATTCTTGAGAGTGTGTGGTATTGTTCGCGCTATGGTATGGAGGATGTGACTTATTGTTGATAGCGCGAAGGCGTGTCAGTTTGCTCACCTGAATTTGTTTTCGGCGACTGCAGAACTTGAAGACTCTGCTCCTTATGGTGTCTTGTAGCGTGTCCCATTCTGCAGGATGTAGACATGATGCAATCTCTCCTTGGGTCCAGTACAGCTTTTGAGAGAGGCGGTCACGAGTAGCATACCATTTCTTCTTTTCGGTCTGTAGCCACGTGGTTCGGGCAGCAGCAAGAGCTTTGGTCGCCGCATGAGTATTTGATTTACTTTTAATAGAAATAAATTTTGGAGTTAATTTCCATATTATGCATTGGCTCAAAAACCAAATATGGAGATTTGCCAACGAGAATTTTAATGAATTTCTATAGAATTCATACACCATATTGGCTAAACCAGCCGACATAATTGTAGGAAGTAGTGCAGCGTTTACGACATTTGTATCGATATTGAATTGAGGCATTGTTCTGTCGTACATATTTATTTGTGCAAAAAGCTTTTTCGGCCGCATTGCGGCCATCTTCAGTGCCACAATGAAATAATAAAATAATAATAATAATAATAATAATAATAATAATAATAATAATAATAATAATAATAATATAATTAGAATTTAAGAGACATAGCATTGTAGAAAATGAATATATAAACATAATTTTGATGAAGAGTACTAGTAACAGAAGAAATATTTTGAAGTGGAGAAAATGAATGAAATAAAATAAAATAAAAATATTGTGGGGAATTGGTAAGTAAAACAATAAGTAAATAAATTTACATAAATTAAGGAGAGCAATGCTCTTCCTCCACTTCAAAATATTTCTTCTGTTACTAGTACTCTTCATCAAAATTATGTTTATATATTCATTTTCTACAATGCTATGTCTCTTAAATTCTAATTATATTATTATTATTATTATTATTATTATTATTATTATTATTATTATTTTATTTCATTGTAGCACTGAAGATGGCCGCAATGCGGCCGAAAAAGCTTTTTGCACAAATAAATATGTACGACAGAACAATGCCTCAATTCAATATCGATACAAATGTCGTAAACGCTGCACCACTTCCTACAATCCTGCATATTTCAAGATATCTTATAGGTGAATAAAAAAATGTTAATCACAAAGGTTAATGTTAATATTTTATTAAAACGTTAAACAACCATACATGTTTTGATAATTAAAATTTTCCCCAACAGGAGGGGAAAAGAATTATAGTCTGAAAAGGACGCAACAATAACTAGAATTAATAAAATTATTATTATAAAGTAGACAATTTAAAACTAATCCAAAACTGAGTGAACTTACAAAATATTTCCCAAGAATTTAATTTATCCAACTTTGTAATGGAACATCACAATATGTTATTTACCACCAAAGAATTCGAATTCTTTCACGAGATATTACTTAGAGACTGACAAACTGTACCTTAATTTCGACGGGGACAGCAAAAGCTTACCCAATGAGATGGTTTACGTGCTATCGATATATCCAGCAAATAGAAAAGTGATTTTAGAGTCACGCTCGATTGCGGAAGTAACTTGAACAATCCATTAGAATGAATGGCATTTCAACCGCTGTCACATCCCTCGTGTCCGACATATAATGTCCAACTTTGTATTACAGTCAAATTGGAATCATTTCTTTTGTTATTTGGAAAACATCGTCACTTGTCGGTGAATTTTCTTACGAGAAGTGTACACCAGGCCATATTCTTTCTTTATTATTGAAGAAACCAGAGACCACAGAACGTTGAGACTTCAGGCTCTAAAGTTGCAGAAAAGAGTAATTGCATACGGAGTCTTTATTTACAGAAATTAATTTTAGAAGACGGTATCTCCTCCCTATTAAACACTTTCAGATTGATGTTGGAATAAACTGTAATGATTCGTGGGTAAGAGTATAACATGGGAAGGGAACAGGAGTTGAGACAGACCTGCCGGTCTCAATGCCTAGGGCAGCCTCGGGCACCCAGATTGCCTCCGGAGCCACGGGAATAAGGCCCGGAAATGGGAATAAGGATGCGACGTCGAAAACAATACGTGGATGGTTCGAAAACGATACATTGATATTAACACATCGCGCCAAAACCATCTATGTTTTTAAACATTAAGGTTTCAAAACTCATTTTAGTAACATCTTATTAATGGACTTGCGAGGGCAAGGAAATTTAATGCGATAGTGGCAGTTTGAATTAAATTATAAATATGATTTAACTGACAAAACAAATAACAAGTAACTACAATTAATAAAACTCACCTTGAAGCTTGGGCGCTCAGTATCATTTCAAGGGTAGAGCTTCCTAAGTTCGCCGTAGAAAGGTACGTTAAGGAGGGAGAGTACATGGCGCATACGTTTACCGCCTCTCCGCGCGGGAAGTTCGAGGGAATGCTATTCAAATGCAGGGAATCGTGGTCATCCCTTGATCTAGAGATAATCCGCTCTTTGCAGGAACTATGAACAGTATTCTCTTCGTTCGAACTCATGAACTGATAGTGTTTCAAGTTATTATTTCATATTTTACCTTTTATAAAATTGCAATTATGGGACCTTTTCATTCGCACACAAAACTTCGAAAACGTAAAAATATCTATGCACAAAACATCTATGGTGATAAAACATTAGGTTTCTCAAAGTATTCTCTCAGTTTTTCAATCAAGGAACTCTCCTGTTTGGTTTTCGTTTGAGTAATTACTTAATAGGATTGATGGTTCTAAGTAATAAAGATTTTCTCATATGTGTGCTGGTTTCGTTTGCAGTATTTTCAGAAGTCTCTTTCAGCTTGATCTCGAGAACACAAAACGGACCGGTCCTCAAATCGCAACAGAAGTATTCCGATTGCGATATCAGTGCCTCATAGCGGAGGACTCTCGCGCCCGAGGAAGAGAGCAGGAGGCGATGTGGGGAGTGAGGGAAGGAAGAAGCCCTGGTGGTGCTTCGAATGACGCTTGTTGGGTTGATGTTTCCGGGCACGTCAACTGCTATTGTCATTAGACCCATTAATGTAGTGAATGTTTCATCTCAGGAGGTGACCGTGTTTCTCCTCCGGTGGATGATGAAATTCGGAGCCGACCTGCACGACGGCTTCCGGGGTATTTTCCCAGGTATCTCACGCAGCGGGAGTACTTGTAAGCTCCCGATTGATATGCAACGTACTATCTACGTTGCATATCAATAAAATATGCGTAAGGGGAGGAGACAGGACAGGGATGAGAATGGAAAGATTCGTTAATCGATTAAACAGAAAACTGCATAACCGAACCAGGTATTCGCCTGTTGTTGAATGGAGAAACCACGTTATCTACTAATGACTGACCAAGCAGCTGGCGACTATAAATGTCTCCAGACAATGGCTAGATTGGACCTACCTATGTAGCTAGTGTTCGCCGTCGTCGGAACTTGAACTCTAGGTCCTGGCGATCAGTCTCTGCACAGAGAGAGAGAGAGAGAGAGAGAGAGAGAGAGAGAGAGAGAGCGAACGCGAGAGAGCGAGCGAACGCGCGAGAGAGAGAGAGCGAACGCGAGAGAGAGAGCGAACGAGAGAGAGAGAGAGCGAACGAGAGAGAGAGAGCGAACGAGAGAGAGAGAGAGAGCGAACGAGAGAGAGAGAGCGAACGCGAGAGAGAGAGAGAGCGAACGCGAGAGAGAGAGAGAGCGAACGCGAGAGAGAGAGCGAACGCGAGAGAGAGAGAGCGAACGCGAGAGAGAGAGAGCGAACGCGAGAGAGAGAGAGAGAGAGAACGCGCGCGCGCGAGAGAGAGAGAGAGAGAGAGCGAACGCGAGAGAGAGAGAGCGAACATGCGCGCGCGCGCGAGAGAGAGAGAGAGAGAGAGAGAGAGAGCGAACGCGCGCGCGAGAGAGAGAGAGATAGAGAGAGAGTGAACGCGAGAGACACACACACATAAGCTCAGTGGATGCGAGTGACGTGATCCCCAAGTTTTTCATCTCTTTTAAAACTTTTGTAAAAAATAATTTTCTGTCTCTTAAATATATCTCTCTGTTCCGTTTGCAACTTTCGTTTTTCATTTTGGCACTATCCGGTAGGCGTCTGTAACCTCCGTGGTTGGCCGAAGAATATCACTTTGACGGCTTCGCCTCGTTACTGAGATCATTGAATTCTCGCCGTGTTTTGTGTGCAAGATCGCCGACGGTTTCGGCCGACGATGATGCGACGCTGACTTTCATACATGTTCTGTGAAAGGTTTCAAAAATTATTTACTTCTCAAGTACGCTGGGAGATAACTGCAAATCGACATCTAATTAAACAATTAGGTGAATTGTTCACGCTTTAATGTAATTTTGTGTTTTATTCATTTGTTAATTATTGTCAGAGAAAGCTATGCAAAATTAACATTTATCAAAGAATGTACAGTAGTTATGTATATGGAATACATAAACATATAGTGCGAACTTAAATGGTCTACATTGTTTAATCTTAAATCTCTTCTCGCATCCCCATGCTTATTAAGCAGGAGACGTCACTGACTGACTGTGTTAAACTCGACAGATAGTTTCTTGCAAAGGCCTGGATTAAGAGGTTATCTAATTTCGGTAAAATAATTATGAAATATGTTCAAGGGAGTTAATTGTGTATGCGAGGAAAAATTGGAATAGCAACACGAAGGGCTTAAAACTTGCACCAGATAAGTGTTGAAATCTGAAGTGAAATGAATGTTCCTATTTTGCGATGGGAGCTTCTACAGCACCCATGAAAAAATCGTTTCGGTTGGTATGTTTACTGACAATCAAAAGGGTATTTACAACAATTTCTAAAAGTTTGTTTTGGAAACACGTGTACCTTGTGAAGGGCCAGGTTCTCCATGACAGCGTCTTATCTGGTCGCAGCAGGAGGCAACGCAGGCCCGTGTCGAGGCAGCGCAAGGTTTGGCACAGCGGCGGCCTGGAGTCCCGCGAGCGGACGTGGTCTGCCGTGCACGACGAGGACCCGGACACGCCCTATCACTCCGTGCACTCGTCCCGCCCGCCCTTCAAGTACTCGGAGGAGGCGCAGTTCAAGGTCGAGGGGCAGCTGGAGGACGCGGAGGCGTCGGAGGGGGAGTCGCAGGTAGGCGTCTCTGCGATGGATTCCTTTTTATACAACAGGGTGACCATCAGACAGGGAAATTAGAGGAAATTCAAGGAATTTAATATTTCAGTGTCTGTCATTGTCTGCCTGTCTGTCTGTCTGTCTGCCTGTCTGTCTGTCTGTCTGTCTGTCTGTCTGTCTGTCTGTCTGTCTGTCTGTCTGTCTGTCTGTCTGTCTGTCTGTCTGTCTGTCTGTCTGTCTGTCTGTCTGTCTGTCTGTCTGTCTGTCTGGCCTGTCTGTCTGGCTGTCTGTCTGTCTGTCTGTCTGTCTGTCTGTCTGTCTGTCTGTCTGTCTGTCTGCCTGTCTGTCTGTCTGTCTGTCTGTCTGCCTGCTGCCTGCTGTCTGTCTTCTTGTCTGTCTGTCTGTCTGTCTGTCTGCCTGTCTGTCTGTCTGCCTGTCTGTCTGTCTGTCTGCCTGCCTGCCTGTCTGTCTGTCTGTCTGTCTGTCTGTCTGTCTGTCTGTCTGCCTGCCTGCCTGCCTGCCTGCCTGCCTGCCTGCCTGCCTGCCTGCCTGTCTGACTGTCTGTCTGTCTGTCTGCCTGTCTGTCTGTCTGTCTGTCTGTCTCTCTGAATGACTGTAATGTTAGAAAAGCTTCAAGGTATTTCTAGTTGTTTTTTTTTCATCCATAGATTTTTGAGTTTATGGAAACCAGTATTTTTGAAAACGTTCAATCCAAATTTTCTCAAAAATGGCAGCACGTTTTCCGCGCTTTCCGTGCCAGCATTTACATTTCCTAAAGAGAAACCGCGAAGGAGTTAGTGGTCGAGAAATGTATGTGAACATCGCTAGCGGCTCCCAATGAATGTTGATGCTATATTTTGCGTTCATCATTTTAAATCGTTTGTAGTGAAATGTTTGTAATGAGTAAAGTTGTTTTCCCTTTTCAAACGGTCGATGCTTGTTCTTTATAATATATCAAATTTTTTGAACTATGACTACCACATGATTTTTTCACACTAACAGAGTGATCATCCAGTAGAACAATCAAAACACGTCCTAGGATGATAAACCTTTTTGAAAATTCTGCGCGGTATTTGAAAGAAGTATTGAGCTCTAATAGGCTTTACCATATTACTCCACCAAGTTATTCTGACAATTTTTATATTAAATTTAAATGTTCATTTTATTGACGATTACTTATTTGAAATTACTAAACAATTACGGATGCGGAGAATTATTAAATGGTTGTGTTTTTAATCTTGAGGAGCATTCTCCCAGAAAACCTGGTATATGGAAATGCCAATACATGTTATTCAATGTAAAGTATTCAATCCATCCGTAGGAACATCAGGACCCGTACCATTTCGTCCCCCTGGTGGTGGAGGACTACACTCCGGTGCAGAGTGAGCCCGACAACGGTTTCAGACGATCGCATGTGTGGTCCAAGTCGACTTAGCTTGTTTTGCAGCCCGTGCGACTAAAATTGCAGGTGAGGAATCCTCTGAGCTCCAGTAAATACAAGTATTATCAAAACGATGTAGGACTTCAACCATGCGAGTCGATTTTGGAAGAAAAAATGTTACAATTTGAAAAATATTTAGAAATTTTGGGGAGGAATGTAACAATTTAATGTTTGTACAAGTTCTCTGGTTGAACTATCGTGAGAAAAAAATAGTTCATACGAATACATTAATAATTATTTTTTTTTGAAAAAACAATTTAATTCCTACAAGAAAATTAATTTTCGAGACCACTGTAAGCGTTTTTTACCGAAGCATATTTCTTAACATTGTTTTTGTTAAACGGCATTTCATGAAAGAAAGTTAAGAGATTTCTTTGTCTGACGTCTTTTTTACTTCATTCTCGAACTTCAATTGTCCTAATTTCCCCACATCCTAACCAGTGATATCCATCGAGTTGGTCCATCTCTTGCTACCTCATTTATTCTATATTATTTCTCATGTAATTCTTTTGAACTAAGTTTCTAGTAAATGTAGCTACAGTGGAACTAGTATTATCTGAGTTAAACGGGGATCGGACCAGTTGGGATGTAGCGGGGATAATGTTGATAATGTTGGAAACTTTCCATTCTTTTTCGCACAAAATTAATACCTCAAGCGCCTGAGACATTTGGTGTCAAAGAATAGGAACTCAGGCAAAGATAACATACGGTGTCAGGGGTAACAGTGAATGTTAAAATAAGTATAATATAAGAGATACAACTTTGGCAGTAGACAAACTTGAAATGTTAAACAGAATACTTATTATTCCATTCGTTGATATGGAAATGAAACTCACTGACCGTAAATACTTTTGAAGTGATTAGTGATGAGTTAACTATTATGCAATGTGCTATGAGGTATGTGGATCACTTCGGAAGAATTATTGATATCAAAGAAACCACCGTACTCGAAAATTTTCCAGAATATTTTCCTGAAATGCTTAATAAAAGTTTGTTCCATGTATGTTCCATGTATTTGTTAGGCAATTCAAAGATGATAATTCTTACTTGAATTATTATCACAAAAATGTTGGTTTTTTCCAGATCTCTCTTTCTCTCTCTCTTTCTCTCTCTCTTTCTCTTTTCCGCTCTCTCTTTCGCTCTCTCTTTCTCTCTCTGTCTCTCTCTTCCTCTCTTTCCCCTTTTCTCTCTTTCTCTCTCTCTTTCTCTCTCTCTTTCTCTCTCTTTCTCTCTCTCTTTCTCTCTCTTTCTCTCTCTCTTTCTCTCTCTTTCTCTCTCTCTTTCTCTCTCTCTTTCTCTCTCTCTTTCTCTCTCTTTCTCTCTCTTTCTCTCTCTTTCTCTTTTCTCTTTCTCTCTCTTTTCTCTCTTTCTCTCTCTTTCTCTCTCTCTTTCGCTCTCTCCTTCTCTCTCTCTTTCGCTCTCTTTTTCTCTCTTTTTCTCTCTTTCTCTCTCTGCAAAATTAACTTTTTTAAAATTATTCATTATTGGTGGTGGTGATGGTGGTGGTGATGGTGGTGATGGTGGTGGTGGTGGTGGTGGTGGTTGTGGTGGTGGTGGTAGTCGTACCTTGGTATTATTATTGCATCTACAAAGGTCTCCTTGCTTTTAAAACCTTTGAGATACTTAGATATTTATTAAAGTTCGCTTTGAGCTAATTCTCGGTGGCAAACATGATTACTACTAGATTTACAATTACAAAGCTATTACGAATATTGGGAAAAGTTTTCAACTAGCAATAATCGCACCTCAGATAAACTTCATTGGTTACGATATTGCTCCCCCAAAGGGGGACGCACTGCGCACTGCGCAAAGCTCCCCCAAAACATTTCAGGTGATAAAAGATCTAAATTCATGAAAGAATTAGGACCATTTCTAGGAAAGGTTCGGACCATTAGGGAAACTGAAATTATGGAGTGGGAAAACAGCACTGGTTAGTACGAGCGGAGCCTAGACTGGAGAGAAATAAATAAGTCAATAAGCTAACAATAATTAAGTTAATCAGTAAGTTATGTTAAGTTAGTGAACAGTTAAGAAAATAGGTTTTAAGTCGTAGTCAATTGTTAAGTATAAGTAATAAGTGATTGATTATGATAAGTGATGAAATAAGTGATGTAATAAGTGATTAATGAAGTAATAAGCACATTAGGAAGCGAAGGGAAGTGGGAATCGGAAATGTAAGGGCAGAGGCGTTGGTGCGATCTTCTGTGGCGCTGTTTGTTTTCAAGTGCAGTGGAAAGGACGCCCGCGCCAAATAAATAAGTAGTTATAAAAAAAATCGGATAGATTAGCATGTACTAGGCTTCTAACGGCAGGTTTTTCCCCCTTCAGGGATTTTTCCTCAACCGTACCTTATGGTCTCTTTTCCGCGGCTTTGATGCGATGGAGAGACTATTTGGGGTGAATACCAGAATTTGAAAGGTTAGAACGCGTAGAATGTAGGTATTGTAATGACTTACAGGTCTTCGGCCTAGCCACATAGCCTCAAGTTTTCTAATTTGTCTGTAGAGATTACCTATGAAATAAATACATAGTATTACGAATATTTACAAATATAATTGCAACAAGAATTAGACATTGATATCCTAGTTCTTATCAATTTTTACAAAGTTATCTCTAAATTGACTTCTCTAAATTGACATATAGCTTGTCTAACACTCCACTTCATTTTACTACAATACACTGCACTGCACTCCCCTCCCCTCCCCTCCACTTCACAGTATAAGGGATATGAACTATATTAATAGTAATAATAATAATAATGTAACCAATAATAATATCAACTTAAAAATTACATCAAAGACAATGTTTCTAGAAACATTTCTTTGCTTGAAATTAATTTGAATAGGCAAGTACATTGACTTAGGATGGTTTACCACGCGAGATCGTAAGGCTGTGAATAAAATGTGCTGTATATACTGTTAAATGAGAATACTATTATCGTTCTCAATGTCATAACATATATTATCACGTCTATTGTCATATATATTAACGTCTATTGTTTATGTGTTGCTATTATTAGCGAGAGATGCATTAGCATATTCTGCGAGGGATGTTCTGTGACTTGAAATTTTGAACTCTAATCTTACTTCCAATTTTTTAATTGGAAAATTTTCTATCTTTTTCTAAATGTCACTTTTAGTCTTCAATTATTACTTATAATGATTTTCAATTCACTTTTTTATGCAAACAGTTTCGTTTTTATGAAATATGTTTTACTGTTATGTGGGTTTGTGATATCCTAGAGGATAATTACGAATTTTGTAGAAGATTATAATAATAAAATATAAAATGCATAAATCACAAATATTTTTTACAGGTTTGCACAGGCCGATGGATCTTGTGTTACTCTACGTGGGATATTTTATGACGGCTTGTCTGTTGACTGTGGCATGCATGCCAGTAAGCTGTCGTGATCGTTGCTGCCCAGCCTTCAGAAGATTACCAACACTTTGCAATATTTAGCCAACGAAGAGTATATCATTCTTGAATATCCTCATCTGTGAACATTTCTTTACGATATTCGGTGGTAACGACGGGTCTGGCATCCTGAACTACAATAAACTTCGCCTCAGAAAGGTGAGATCCAATAGAAAACTATATTTAGGGTTGCAACAGTCGAATCATTAAATCTCTCAATTGCTTCGATTCGACTGATGAAAAGGATTCTATTGTCTGGACATACAATAGAAGATAAAAAAAAGATCCGTTCAAATTATTTAACCAACAATTTTTGGTCTTACATCTCAGATAATATTTAATAGGCGCAATTCTAAAGAAGAAAAATGTTTCTAGGACGTCCAACTACCTGTGTTGTACGGAATCTGTACGCGTTCATTTGTACGAATCGAGTCAGCAATCCTCGATACACCCGGCTATTGGGACACTTTTGTAGTACTTAAACTTATTATACCTACTGCACCAATTCGAAAAAAATAATTTAATGTTCACGTTCTTCTACGTAATAAACTTATTTAAGGGAAACACGAAGAAATAAGTGACAAGTGTGTTTTTATCTCATCAGTATCCTAGTTTAGTCCCATTGAAAAAATATTATATGCATGTTTTAAAATTTTCTGTTTTGATAGTTGAGGGTGTTATTGGAGAAATTAAAGAAATTCATTTTTTATCTTACGATCCTATTAACCACATAGGAATGTATAATTTTCTTATTTAATTCTGTGTTTTTGTCTTGTATTTCCCTTTAACAATCTCCAGTTTCACTCGGAGATACATGCATTCAAACGTACGTTCACTCGAAGGTACGTCTCCTTAGATTTACTACTTTCTATTTGGGTACCTATCTAATGCAATGTTCGCAAAGCGACATATCTCTGGCTTGTGAGAAAACTTTCATTGTTTCAAGAAAAAATGGACATTACTTTCATTTTTTGTTTTATCAATGAAGCGGTAAGAAAAATCCATAAAAATATTTGAACAAGCAGAAACCAAACACAAAACTACTAGTAGAACGGGGAGTTATAGATATTACACCATGGGGTGTCTTTCGCGTTTCAGCATCTTCGATGGGTTGCCATTTCCACAATATTTTCGGCCAATGTTATTTATTCATTCTTTGCATGTGCCCATACCATTTTAGTTTTTTCATCATTCAATCATGTCAATTATATTAAGATTTATGATTTACGTTTGACGTATTATTAACGTAAATTATTGATGTTACAAGATAATTGAAGCATAATTATAATATAGTTTAATACGACGTAAAACATACTACTAAAATGCATAATATTTATACGCAATTATCTTGTAACATTAATAATTTTGTTAAAATTAACTTTTGAAGATGTCTTGAGTAAATAAACATTTTCTTACAATTCAAGTAGCATTTATACTTTTTATATTAAAAAGGTACTAATACAAGTAATAACATGGAAGTTTAGTATTTTACAAGTACCTTATAATTTTTGCAAATTTATGTTTTAAATCATGTTTACACAAAGCTAATTAGGTTTCTACCTCTCACAATTTTTTGAGTTCTGGAAATTGTTTTTATCACTCATGTAGGTCTCTGATTTGAGTCATCTCAGTTTGATTTCCGAGTAGAGTTTGAGGAGTTGTCATGTCACGGCAGACCCTTTTTTGGATATAATAGTACAGGCCTAATGAGTGATTACCTTAGATATACAGTTACGGATTTTGTGGTCAAGATAGGTCGGAAAGAGGAAGAGGGAGAGATTTCACGCAGGGCCCCGTGCGGCAGATGTTCCTGTTCACCCTGGTGGCGTTGACGTCAGTGTCTGTGGTGGTGGTGATGTTCATGCCAAAGAAGACCCGTGACCGAATCTGCCCCTGCTGCAAAAAGCTGCCTGGTTACAGCTGTGCGGACCGCCCCGTGATAGAGGTCCGAGAGTGAGAAGCCATCTGCTGGCACACCTTCAGGGTCGATCCGAGCTTTCTCTGATTTGGATCTTGGATACCCGTTGCCATCTTACAGTGTGTGAAAATCACTTCGCTGAGACGGCAAATCTTCCTCCACTTGCGTGCTGAACGTGTTTATCCTGGCAAAGTAAGTGGAAACATACGGCATACGTAGAGAGTAGATAAAGTTTATGACATAAGAACACGATAATTGACGCAGGTTGCACACTTTATGTAATATAAGGGAATCATGTGGTTAGGCTGTTTCCTATTTGAATGTTCCATGGTTCCCGGCAACAATGAAACCGAAGAAGGTAGCTGCTTGAACACCACAGACTTTCACCTTGTTCGGTACGGAAATACGAAATACAAGTGATCTGCAGCTCATCCATTTAACGACTCGTTAAAAATAATAATTTGAATTGAAAGAAAGCACTGTTCTGGACAGCTCGTCAGGCGACTTTCAGATGTTCTCCTGCACCGAGAGTTGAGGCGGGTACATTGCTGTAGCTCGAAATAATCATCGCGTCGCAGGGATGGAGCGAGAGAATTTTTGTAATATTTTTTTTTTTTAATTGATGCCCTAATCGGTAGTTTTCCATTTTCTTTGCCCGGGGATAGGGATGTGACATAGACAACAAAACATATATTTTTCAAAATTGCTTTTTGTAACCTCTTGCTTCTAATGTTAGAGGCTCTAACATTAATATTCACACGAGGGATAATTTAATTCCCCGGTGAGCTGCCTTAACTGATTATTATTATTGTTGTTATTATTAATATTGTTATTATTATTAATATTGTTATTATTGTTGTTGTTGTTATTATTTTCGATTATTCCCATGTAAAGACAGCGTTTGAATGTGCTTTATGATAATTGTATGTGATTTCTCTGTGCCCAAATTTTCTTCACGTGTTTCACTTCACTTCACTGTGTTATTTTTTTCCGTTCCGTTGTCCATTTACATCCTGGCATCTTCTGTGTTTCAGTTTCAAATGTATGTTTTCTGGTAGTGTTTCTGATTTCTTTTCTGTCTTCTGCATCATTTATTGTTTTGTGTGCTTCTCCGAGATCCCCCTCGACTTCTTTCATCCACTTCGTTTTTCCCTTGCCTGAATTGATGACTGGAAGAATCCGCCTTGAAATTCTGTTTTCATTCATCCTGGGAATGGTCTATGGAACTGCGTTCTTCTTTTCTTGAATGTACCCGTTATTATTATTACTATTATTATTATTATTATTATTATTATTACTAGTATTATTACTATTATTATTAATACTTACACATCTGAAGGTCAGCGCTCAGCAAGTACATCGACTACTGTCACACATGCAGGTCCCACACTGAGGGGGAGTCGAGTGAGAAGCCACGCATTGTTAGCATGTGACTGATTCTTCACCAACCTAATTGCTTAGTTTTCTGCAGCTGACCGACTGTTCTGAAATCTAGGAGATGCTTTAGGCGAGAAAGGTCTTGTACAACGAATATAAAGACGGTTGGAATCAAACAAAAAATTAATTGCCCTAAGAACGAGAGATGGGAGTCATTAGTGAATGCATCGATGAAAGTTACTGATGATCGCAAGCGATACTAAAAGCTATCATACATCTAGTTTGTACTGACTTTTATTATACTGGAACCCCCTCCGTTGACCATTGTTGATTGTACAGGCTACGGTTTCCGGCATTCGGACGATTGTCCTACTGTTCTATTGCCCTTGATTGCCCCCTTACAAGCGATATACGTGGAGGGCGTAGGAAATACCAGGGTATTGGTGTCATCTCTCGTGCGAGAGTCGTTCTTCTCCATAAAAGTACTGCAGATAGCGTTCGCTTCGTTCGAGCACATGAACTGTCAGTGAATATTCAGTTATTACTCAGTTATTAATATTAACTTTTAAACTTTGTTTTTATTGGACTTTTTTCATTCACAAACAAAACATTGAAAACGTAAAAAGATCGTGCACTAAACATAAACTACAAATTATTTATGTTCAAAACATCGATATCGATATCTCATCCCTAGCAGAGAAACGAAGAATACAAATATCCTGTGTTTATTTTTTAAACAAACAATTCAATATAGCTGGATCTTGATCAGGGGATGATCGGTAGGGAATATTGATAAGTTTTTGAATAAATATCTTGAACTTGCCAGTGTTTTCGCTTAGCTGAGATGGTCCCAGGGAGTACCTCGGCACCTCTATTATCTTAGTTGTGTATAGAAAGACAAAGAGGGTTGGCCTCAAGCCGATTCCAATTAGAATGGACATTTAACAGACAGGGGGTAAGACGATTGTCCCGAGAATCCGAGAACTATGGAGACTTGCGAGATGTTGGGTCAGGCAGGGCACTTTAGAGCCGGATAGGCTGAAGTCATCTGATTCAAAGATGTGTGCACATACATGCTTAATAGAACATATATTTGTTTGCAAAGTAACTCTCAATTTACAACTGAATGGATTCGTGTGTTTTTGTGCAGGTGCTTGGAAAGGGAGGCCATGATGCTTCTGTCTCTGATTGTGCTGTCGGCGTTCTCCGTGGTGATGACGGCGCTCTTCATGCCGAAGAGAGATCGTGACCGAATGTGCCCCTGCTGCAAAACCTTGCCTAGTTACAACTGCGTGAGCCAACATAGATCCACGTTAGTGTTGCCCTTCCCAAGTGAATAGTCCCTCCCATCAAGCGCGGCGCGTTTCATCGGGTGTGCTTTTCCAGCACTAACTGTTCTGAAGAACTCACCACTGTAGAGGCCGAAAGCAGTCACGATTCGCGGTGGAAGGTAAGCAGTGAGAGCGCTTTCGCTTTTAACGTGCGACATTTATACAAACAAAAAATTCATTGGAAAGGTAGTTTACTCGTAATGTTTTACTGAAGGATTCCTCGAAAGGTATCTGCTTCAAAATCCTTGTGGAAGCTCACACGTAATTTTATTAGTATCACACGTCATTCATACCGACTTTGTGCCATTATGAGAACAATTCGTATCTATGTTCTTATTGAGATTAGGGCCAAAACCCTTCGTATGCTTTTAGGGAAAGGCCATTTCTATCGGTGGAAGGCAGATAATCTCCAATTTTTCGAAAGCTCGTTAGCGTACATACATTAAGGAACCCGCAGTATATCGTTCATCATTCTTGGATTGGTGGAAACTAGTTCGTCTGAAAAACGCTTACAGATTCCAAAATAGAATCTGAGTGATTGTACCCTGAAATATTTTAACCTCGTCTTAAGACAGAATGATGGATTTTATTTCTGCGATTTCTGATGCCCTTTTGACTTGAGATCATACATCGTGCCTACTGAAGAATGTAGCAATTCTTTGTGAGGTCTGAAACTCTTGTACTGTCCGGGCTTAAGCGCTCTTTTTTCAGCAATTCCCTGTCCTCCCAAGGCGATCATTTTCAAAACTATCTCCTCTAAAGATCATGATATATGGAATCTTTTAATTGGCTTGACGTCCCTTTGACCCGCTACTTAGGCTTGAGATAGGTTGACGGTCCTCTGGCCTGACGTTCATTTGACCTGTCCACCTGATCTGCTCTTTGGCAAGCCTTCCTTTGCACTGACGTATCTATGGTCTGAGATGTCTTTGGCCTGACATCTCTTTGATCTGATATTTCTTCACTCTGATGTTTCTTTTCACTGAGGTTTCTTTGCTCAGACGTTTCTTTTCTCTGGCACTTCTTTGATCAGACGTTTCTTTGCTCAGACGTTTCTTTGCTCTGACGTTTCTTTGCTCAGACGTTTCCTTTCTCAGACGTTTCCTTTCAGACGTTTCCTTGCTCAGACGTTTCTTTGCTCAGACGTTTCTTTGCTCAGACGTTTCTTTGCTCAGACGTTTCTTTGCTCAGACGTTTCTTTGCTCAGACGTTTCTTTGCTCAGACGTTTCTTTGCTCAGACGTTTCTTTGCTCAGACGCTTCTTTGCTCAGAGGTTTCATTGCTCAGACGTTTCATTGCTCAGACGTTTGTTTGCTCAGACGTTTGTTTGCTCAGACGTTTGTTTGCTCAGACGTTTGTTTGCTCAGACGTTTGTTTGCTCAGACGTTTGTTTGCTCTGACGTTTGTTTGCTCTGACGTTTGTTTGCTCAGACGTTTGTTTGCTCAGACGTTTGTTTGCTCTGACGTTTGTTTGCTCTGACGTTTGTTTGCTCAGACGTTTGTTTGCTCAGACGTTTGTTTGCTCAGACGTTTGTTTGCTCAGACGTTTCTTTGCTCAGACGTTTCTTTGCTCAGACGTTTCTTTGCTCAGACGTTTCTTTGCTCAGACGTTTCTTTGCTCAGACGTTTGTTTGCTCTGACGTTTGTTTGCTCTGACGTTTGTTTGCTCTGACGTTTGTTTGCTCTGACGTTTGTTTGCTCTGACGTTTGTTTGCTCTGACGTTTCTTTGCTCTGAAGCCCTTTTTGCCCTGACTCTGCCTGTCATCACGCCGGCCTTGGGTCACATGGTCGTGACCGTCCCCAGGGCGATGGTGGTGCTGACGGCGTGGACGCTGGCGTGGGCGGCGGCGGTAGTGCTGGGCGCGTCGACGTGCTTCTGCCTGCTGCCGGAGGCGTGCCGCGTGCGGCTGAGCCCGTGCGTGCGCCTGCTGCCGTTCCCGTGCGGCCCAAAGCGCCGCCCCCCGCCGGAGCCCGAGCGCGAGCAAGTGGAGCGCGTGCCGGAGTTTGCGGCGCGCCGCCCGCCGCCCGTGGAGCGCCCCGTGCCCGTGCCGTTCGCGCGCAGGCTGTCCGCGCCCGCGCCCGTGCCTGACGCCCGCCACCCCGCTGGTGAGAGCGCCACCGCGCGCACATGAGCACACACACTAACGCTCCCAAGAGCACACATGGGTACACAGGCGCACTCTAGCACACACGCACGCATTGATTACTTGACATTTGTCACAATGACTGATGATTTCATGTTTTCTGTCGCATCAGCTGCTATGGTCATTAGGCCCATAAATGCGTATGTTTATCATGGCAAATGGTGGGTTCTCCCCTATTGAATGACGAGATCCGGCGCCGACCTACTTGTTGTTGCATGCGGTTTTCCCAATCTAGGTCTCTCCTACCAGCGGGACATCACCCCAGGCAAGACAAGCTCTAATCTCCCGGCTGGACTCCCGTCAAGTGTGATTGTGTAGTGCATTAATTGAAAGTGTGTGTAAGTAAAGGTGAGGGAAGAGAATGAAAGATAGCACACGGTCCATGGCCCGGTTGTTAGGATAGTGCTTCTGCATTCGCCTGATGTTGATGGGAGAAGCAACGGAAAACGACTAATCAGATCAGCCGGTCGCTACAAATTTACTCGAGACGGTGCGGCTGAATTCACCCTAGCTATCTCGCCAGTGTCGGAAATCCTGCTTCCCTACGACTCCCGGTCAGAGGCACTGCAGTGACAAGTCGATGCCCTGAGTCACCACAGCCAGTTTATAGGCACACAGGAACACACACACGTACATTCATACGCACATATGAGCGCGCGCACACGAGCAAGCACGCGCACTTTCACGCACACAAGCATGAAAAAGTGTACACACGCTCGTGCATAGACACTTATATGGATGGAAAGATGAATTTGACTCGTATGTACTCCGCCCTGGCTGATTCTTATCGTGTAATATTTGTGATGGGTGCCATTCTAGTTTCTGAGCCTAGTGGGAGCTTGAGCGTTTTTTGAGGTGTTGAGTGATTTGACTTTGCTTTCCACTTTATGAATGACAGTAGACGATTTTGAATGTGTCGAAAGTTCGGGTGGGATAGGACTTGGCATGAGCAATCGGGCCACAGACCATGGATAAAACACCGCCTCTGTGAAATTGAGTGTGTAATATGTGAAATACGTAATGTATGTCTACTCATTGATGTACTACTCGGTACAGAACGTTTTGGGGCATGATATCTGTCTCGATCGTAGCTTTTGCCCGGTTTCTCAGTAGAGCATTTAACCGATACTGAAGTATAATATTTTTAAAACTACATTCTACAGCCTGGAAAATTGACAGAATTATTCCGTGTTGATTTGGACTTGATCTCGCATATGGCACTGAAAACTACATTAGGTGTCACTTGAAATCCAAAATTGCCTGAACTATGATCCTGAATGGTTTCAACCCTTCATGAATTTGCATAGACTTACTTATTTTTTGTAATGATGTTTTACAGAGTAAGTTCTTGACATGGACTACCATTACAATATTGTCGGTGCACAAGAAAAGTCACATATATACAAAATTCTCATGAAAAATGAAGAAAAATGTTAAAAAAAAGTACATTTTTACTAGGAAAAATTTTATAGAGATAAATAACAAAAGAGCCGGTATGTAGATTAACACTCCTAGTCTTTACATTGAAAATAAACACTTCTGCTTGAAATAAAACTTTTTTCCGAAAAATAACATTAAAATGTGCCTTTGTTAGTGAACTGATGATAAATGGATATTTGATGGGCACGAAGGGGAAAGTTGCCGAATTGGAACAGTATCGATATTTCTACGTATAAGAGCATTTGGATCATATCTAAGTTCAAGCATAGTTCTAATGCTTGACAGGTCTCTCATGAAATTGTTATTATATTTTAAGTCTGAGAAGGTAAAGGGAGAGGAATTTACAACGGTGAGGTGGAGTTTTTGATGTGAACTTTTCTAATGTGTGTGAAATTGTTTCAGCTGCAACTCTTAAGAAGATTCAATAATGAACGATGAATGACTAACGTTACTTTTAAATAGCTGTACAGCGTTTTCTGTTCGCTATTTTTCCCCTATTTGTTTACTAATTAGCTGCCGGTGGATTTGCAATAGGTTCCAGTAAATCGGGCCCCGACGAAGACGGCCCAGACGAACTGTTCTACTTCCCGGCGCCCACCATTCTCGGTCAGATTGTTATGGGACCCGAGGAAGTGGAGCGCCAACTGTCTTACGCTAGCATCTTCGTGACCAAACAACAACGCCACCAGTGGAAGTGACTGCACCGACTTCGACCAAAAGGTATTGTTATGTTACCACGTTTAATGTAATTTTAAGACTCCAGTGGCTCTGTGGAAAAAAATGCGTACCTTACATTCGACCATGTTTCATTCCCAACAACTGAAAGAATTAGTTCGCTAATGGCAATAAGGAGATCAAGCAACGTGCAAGAAACTAGCATAGCCAATGGCAGTTGTCAGGTTCAATCAAATATTTATGCGTTCCAAAAAATATTTATGCAATGGTACAACGCAGTATAAATTCTTATTGACACTCTAATGTATTTATTGTACTACGGAGGACTCATTAATGTTTTCAAAACTACTCTAAAATACTTACGTTTTTCTTAATAAATTCTCTTTTGTAGTCTGTTAAAATTCAGATGTGAAAAAGTTGGGTTAAACGTCTCACCATACAAGGGGTACTGATTTTCTCTAACAGCGATTTCGTTAGGATTCTCAGATAGTTCTCCTTGTGCTTTCTGACCTGCCTTCTTTGCCAAAGATTACGACCCACGCACTGATTCACAAATTCAGTTCCCCAAATCGTGGACTGGGATTAACAACCAAAGTATGTCTTTATGTGCCCTATATTATAATTCTTTAAAAAACTTCGGAAAGAGAGTGAGTTCGTAAATGGGAAATCCTGGATGGCTCGGTTGATGGTAATTCTATTTCTGAAAAATATTGAAAAGGGGTCCCCAAAAATGAGCATTCAGATATGTACGTACAACCCTTCAATTAAAAAGGAATAACTATCTTTCGATTAGTTTAAAACTTAAATATTGGCGTATCCTGACAATACAAACGAGTATCACTCACGCATGGATTTGTACAAGTGGTACCTCCCCCCACATCCAAATACTGGACGACTTCCTATAGTTAAGACCTTGAACTCTACAACAATATATCGACCGAATAACTCAAAACAAAACCCTCGGAATAAAACTAAATGTTTCCGCCCGACTCTTATAATTATCAAATTAATCATAATGTGCTGATATCTCCGGGATGGGAAACACATGTCTATCTCGTCGATGTGCCTTTCGCCAAGGGCGACCAACGTTTTATGATCGATGCATTCTTTTCATAGAATTTGTGATGCACCCCGCAACTTAAGTACCTTTTCTACCTTCCTACGTTCATGTTTAGTGTTGGAAAATTGGAATAGGAATAGGAATAAACACGCTTAGGAAAGGAAAAGGAATAACTCAAGGAAGTAAATTCAGTCATGTATGCTAGTTCAGAAGATACAAGTTTATTGGAGCAAATTTTGCAATAGTAAGAGATGTTCCATTGGACAAGTCTGCCATCACTAACGTGGTTCCTACTTCAACCCGGGGAGTTTCGTTTGGTGAAAATAATTTTGTACCAAAGTTAGTATTTGATGAGGTAACTGAGAGCACTTTTGTTTTGAGATTGCGAAACTAAATTAAGTTATTCTGGTGGATTCTACTTCAAAAGAATAAGGAGCCAAGGATACAAAACACCACTTGAAGTTACCCATTGTGCCAAATTGAGGCATGCGCTAAATGTTGTCCACCTGTGCCTTTCGTTCATGAAGATTCGCCGCACTTAAACGAGACACTCTTGTCAGTGTGTGTGCAATTATCTTACAGAAAATTAAATCTGCGAAGACGCTGAGATCTGTATTTCTATGTCCTGTGGCTCCACACTTGCTGGCAGGCCATTGGCACTGTGGGACGACTTCTTTTCCTTTTCAGTTTGAAAACAGACCCAGAATACAAGAAGAATATGATATATGAACTTTAGGCTAGATTTTATAAATATTTTCCTTGTATTTTTTATGGGTAGAAATTTTCGACTTTTGTTTATATTTGCTACGCTACTTCTTTTAAAAATTGTTTTAAAATTACATTCTAGAGATGAAAGACCACGGGCTTCTGCTCGGCTGATGTGAACCGATTTCCAATAGTTTCTAGAATTTTAGGATGTATTGCTTAATAGCGAGTTTATAGTATATACTGGTAGCCCGCATCAGCAAAAATGATGCTGAAGAAAACCACATAAAGTGATTTTCCACAATGTAACTCGCAAACTGCTCAAGAAAAACAAATAAAATACTCTAATGTAACTTAGAGTAAATTTAATATTTTAATAAAATCGGTCTTAAAGAATACAGCAATATTATGGAATATTATACAGCGCAATACAGTACAACAGTTTTTTACACATCAAAACTTTGCTGTTGCATGACATCCGGACCCTTGCTGTCGCATGACATCCGTTGTATCGTAAACAAGAGGCGCACCATGTATGAACATTCTGTCGGTACGCGCAACACGAGAATAGGCGGAATAACACGAACAAATGTTTGCATTTTCCAGGCAAAATCGAAACTAATTGGTTTTCAATTTTTTCCGAGTTCTAGGGTACCTAAAAATCATAGACACCTCTCACACGATCAGATGCACTATAGTTTTCTTTGAATTTCTACGCGCATTTGAAGTTAGTAGTATTGATGTTTTTATATTTTTCCTGAGTATCGTTGTACCAATAGAGAACCACATCAAAAGTCAAAAGAGACTTCCAAACCATAGTCAACTCTCACATGGCTCTTTAGCTTTTTTTTCAATTTTTGCACGCTTAGTAATATATAGATTATATTGAGGCCCGAGTTTTTAATCTATCGTATTGTCAGCCTCACAGTACCATAATTATTCGCTATTATCATAATACAGAATAAAAATATGTAATTATTGTTATACCACATTATTTCTTAAATTATTTTGTAATCAAATTTGGGACCCAATCGCACAGAACGTTTTATAATGTGCAATTCCCCATGAATATATTTTCAAAGTTACTGTTCAAAGATTGGTTGCCACAGTTGCTATTCCCTCCATCCAAGGCTGAAGAGGCGTTGCAGCTGATCCCGTTGACACTATTCCCGGGAGCAATTAATCCGTTCGCCGCCAGACACACAGGTGCAAACACAGACTCCGTGATGAGAGACCATCCGCCTCTGAGGGTCTGATCTGTTGTCTTCGGATTTCAGGGCTTCGAGTTTATCTTCCTGTCACTTTGCAGTGCACTTACTGGATCTTGCGGAGTCTTTTAACGCCCTCGCCTCTTCTCAAACGAAGGCTCTGGGCCCCGCTCCATACTCCGCGAGATCGGAGAAAAATTTACTTCCGCAATACATACGTTGAAAATAATGCGTTGCACACACTAGAGGTTATTTATTTTAACCGTGGAAAACGTTACCTCGACGCCTTCGTGGACTTTCATAATGAACCGTCAACTTGACCCTAAAAGTACAGCTTAGAATACCATTTCGTTTCCGCGGCAGACTGAGCGATTTCTTCACGTGGAATTTGATAACGGATGAAATTACTTTATTTCAGATTTCGCGCGTGGAACCTGTGCACTCGAATGCCGTCTCAGGGAGACGGCTACACTAAAGGCCGACTCATAAACATTGACTTTCTAGCTTTTCGATGGACAACCTCGTCACAAAACAAATAGCATATTTATTTCCTGTTATAAACCACCCAAGAATATCTATGAAACAAATTGCTGACGCAGACACAACAAATTTCTGAACAGTTACAATCCCCACATTACATTGAGTAATCCGATGTTTTCTGAACAGCGAAATGGCTCTCCTCCGCATCCGTGATGCCTTCTTTTAAGTGTCTCCTGCTTCGCGCGTACTGCACCCGATTTACACGCCTCCTTTTGATGAACGATTCCGGAGTTAGAAGGAACAGGGGTCCGTGCAGTGTTCCTTCAGGAGTAAGAGGTCATGTACGCCTATACTTACGCGTGGGTTTTGTAACTCTCCAGAAGGAGTTCGAAAACATTCGAATTTATTCAGAATTCGAATAAACCAACACATTATCTAAAAAACAACTTAAATCGTGAATGTTGTTTTGTGTCAAGTGCTTTCAAGTAGAACAAGCATGAGTTGCGGACTCGTATTAATTGGCAAAACGTCTAAACACGGTAATGTTTCGTGGAAAATTCCACATCATGAACTACAGTTTCTTCAGTCATCAGCTGTGAAGACTTCAGCTACCCACAATTACGCGCATAAAGTAGGTACTTGAGGTGAACTATATTTTTCTTTCTAACAAAATATATTAATTAACTCATAGATATTCCATTTTTTGCCAGTGCATAAAGAGGCAAGACCATTTATGTTACATCGCAATAACCTCTGAAACTAGTGGAACAGTGTAGTATATCCAAGAATAACATTAGGACAATACTTCCGATATTTAAAAGTAATATTTACAAGTGTTTACACTTGAATTGACGGAGAGGTTTCAAAAACCGGTTTCATAGCTTAGAGAAGAACATGTTGCCCCCAAAAAATTATTATTTTTAACAATGTGAAAGGTACAGTTATAGGAAGAAAAGAAAATGGAAATAGTAAGGAATTAATACAAAAGAAAAAATAATTTTAAATTATCAAGAACCACAGTAAATACAAGCATAAGACAAGTGGGAGGATAACACTAATTGAAGGACTTAAAGTAAGTTATAATTTGGATAGTAAGGAGAAAAACGTCGTCATGAGTGCGCTCGACATCCTCATTCTCGTCATTGCTCCACTGATTCTCTCTCCCTCTCTCTCGAATCACTCTCTCCCTTCCTCAGCCCTGTCTTCAGCGGGATACAGTGAACTTGGTGTAGTTCAGGGAGATAATTGAAGTATATTTCGATCCCCTACTATTACGGTTGTATTTCTTCCCCCCAATCTTAAGCCCCTTCCCCCTCCGGTCACTCTGATCATTTCCCCGTGATAACCTCTCCTACGTGAATTACACTCGATAACAGCATTCGCATAGGAGGGGACGTCACAATAGTTATTCAAATTATTGTTCACCATGTTCCCACAACAGGTTTTATCACACAGAGCGAATTTTTTTTATCAATTCATGTCCAAAATGCTCATTTCATCTGTATTCAGAATTCAAATTGTATGTGGATTAGGGCAGGGGTCCCAGAATTTCAAAAAACGTGCACAGAATACACATCTCCTCATAGCGCGTCACATACAGTTTTTAACTGCTTTTGACGTTTAATAAATAATAAATATTTATAAACATTTCAAAACTGTAGAAATAGATTTGAGGCGGTGTTTTGTCGTAGGTTTTCATTTCCCCAGAAAGTTTTTTCGGTCGCATTGCGGCCATCTTCAGTGCGATTCTGAGGCAGCTGGAAGCCTCGGTCCTGACAGTCGTATGCGTTTCTGGGGAAATAAAAACCTACGACAAAACAACGCCTCAAATCTATTTCTATGATGCAAATGTCGTAAACTCCACGCCATTTCCTACCATTTCTCAATTGGCCTAAATTATGTTGTTTGAGAAAGAGGAGATGAAATCAAGTAAAGAAAATTGTAATATTTGGTCAATAGATACAAAGAATTTTAAAAATCCGAGTACATGTAAAATTGAAAATAATTTGGAACAACATTAATTACAATTAATGTTTTTTATAAATAATTTGTTTAAATTCTTTCTCGTTACCGTGTCCTTTCCACTGCATAGAATTATCCGTTCTCTAAGTATTTTTTGATATTTCCCCATAACTTTGCATTTATAAATTTCTGAAGGTCACTAACCTCGTATAAGGTCCTCCGAAGGTGATACATAATATGTCATCATATGTTTTAAAATATTTTATGATTGTGCAGCTCTGATAATAACCAATAAGGTTTTTGGCGAGTGCTGGTAAGTAGCGCTCCAAGCGCCGACACTTCCAACCAGCTGCGAGCCGCTCTACGTAGTACGTGTTACTGTCCACAGATCGCAGCAGCGTCCACGCGGGTACGGCGACTTCACGGCGCGCTGAACAGCTTCTGTCGCGCGTAGAGCCAAATCAAATTAATGTTATGTGCATTTGCGTGACCCGCTGGGATGCACTCGTGCATAACTTTGAAATCAAGTTTCCGAAGAGTATATTAATTGCCTACGCGGCCTCGTATATGCGAAAACACAATTAGAAATAAAATGTGGTTTGTACTTTTTTCCTCGCTGTGTTTTTACTGCAGTGTCGTTACGTTTTCTGTGTTCGTTTTCAGATTAAAATCACCTACGAAATTTACTACTATGGCCTTAAAAATGTATTTACTTACATTTTACATGATAATTTTAATATGGTAAATGTTCAGGGAACAACTGCAAAACTATGAATATTTTTTTTGAATATTTTGGTTACTTAACAGAACAGTGGGTATGGACATTTTGTAGTAGTAATTAGAAGCGTTAATTTCTTTTGTGGATTAGTATTGCCCGGACGTTCGATTCGGTAAAAAGAGAGAGAGCATCTCATTATGAAAGGGGAAAAGGGTTTTGAATGTTATAATAATGAACAAGACTATAAAAAATGCTTCGTTTTACAATGAAGAATGCCAGGTTCTCAGTAAAATAAAGTAGATAGTAAAAAGTTCTTACATCATAAATTTATTACATGAATTAATTTTATGATATGAAAAATCCCCTAGGTTATCCTCATCTGCTTGAATTAGAAAGATGAAATAAAATGGCAATAATAACTACGAATAGCTATGACGATTGAAAGGTGGGAGCTGCCGCGAAACCTGGTTAATTCCACGCCGTAAAATCATTTCGTCCACGAGAGGTTGCCCGAGTTTAATCAGCGGTACCAACGCGCCAATTCATGATGTATTGAAATCCAAACACAATAATGTGAATGTGTTATTATGGACTTGCTGCTCAATAGGCAGTTTTGAACTGATATGTATCAGGATTTTTTTCTGCATTTTTTCGCCTTTTACCCACCAACCACCACCACTTAAAGTTACCCACCAACTTTTACCCACCACTTAAAGTTTGTCTGGTACTTTGAAAATGTCCTCAAGAATGCGCTCCTCAACACCGACATCCTGGAGATGGTTTCAAAAACATGTGAGTTCGCGTTCTTAATTAATGAAGTCGATTTTGATATGCGTGGAGGGAAATAACATCTTTCTATTCTGCGAGTCTCATCACATTCATTTGCAATGAAGAATTTGCTCTTTCAATGTCATGTTCCAATCATATGGAAGGTCCAGTATTTCTGATGTATTTAAAGTAACTTTAAAGTATTTCCGATGAATTAGAGGGGACGGGAGATGGTGTGGAGTGTAGTGAAGTGGGTGCAGGCGCAGGGAATTAAGTTTGGGCGTTGTGATGCTGAATGGCACGGAAATGAGACGAGAGAAGAGTGGGGAAAAAGCGATGTAGGACCAAAGCGAAGCTAAGCCAACGCAGTTCATGGATTAAGAGGCAGGGCGGATCTTGAGTGAAGTAAAGGTGAAGGGAGGGCGAGCGAAGCTGTACCGATTCTAACGGAGAGCGGCGTGGGTGGAAATGGGTCGAGTCATGAGCGAAGCATGGAGGGGGGGCGCCATTGGAGCGAGGATTTGGCGCGAGCTAGGTAGACACCCAGTAAGAGGAGGCTGAGCTGAACACGAGCGAAACGGAGCAGTGCGTGAGTGAAGAGGAGAGAGAGCGAAGAGGAGCAGGGCGCAAGAGAAGTAGAGCGAGGCGAGAGCGAAGCAGATCCGAGAGTGAGAGAAAGAGCGTGGCGCAGGTGAAGGACAGTGGGGGCGGGAGCGAAGCGGAGCAGGGCGCAAGTGAAGTAGAGCGAGGCGAGGGTGAAGCAGATCAGAGTGCGAGATAAAGTGCAGTGCGCGAGTGAAGGGGAGCGAGAGTGAAGCGGAGCAGGGCGCAAGTGAACTACAGCGAGCCGAGAGCGAAGCGGATCCCCGTGCGAGAGAAAGATCGAGGCACGAGTGATCAGGTACGGGGCCAGAGCGGAGCTTAACAGGAGCGAAAAGGAACGGGGCTCAAGAGAAGCGGAGCGGAGAGCGAGTGGAGTGGAGCTGAATGCGAGGGAGACGGAGTGCGAGCGCAGGGGGCCGCGCGCGTACGGTGCGGCGTGTGAGCGGCGCGTGCGAGGCGGGTCGCGTGTGTAGCAGAGCGGGGGCCGGGGGAAGCGGAGCGAAGCGGATAGGAGCGCGAGCGAGGTGAAGCGCGCTAGCGAGCGCGAGCGAAGTGAAGCGCGCTAGCGAGCGCGAGCGAGGTGAAGCGCGCTAGCGAGCGCGAGCGAAGTGAAGCGCGCTAGCGAACGCGAGCGAGGTGAAGCGCGCAAGCGAGCGCGAGCGAGGTGAATCGCGCAAGCGAGCGCGAGCGAGGTGAAGCGCGCAAGCGAGGTGAAGCGCGCTAGCGAGATCGAGCGAGGTGAAGCGCGCTAGCAAGCGCAAGCGAGGTGAAACGCGCTAGCGAGCGCGAGCGAGGTGAAACGCGCTAGCGAGCGCGAGCAAGGTGAAGCGTGCTAGCGAGAGAGAGCGAGGTGAAGCGCGCGAGCGAGCGCGAGCGAGGTGAAGCGGGGCGCGAGCGAGGCGGAGCGCGAGAGCGAGCGCGAACGAAGTGGAGGGGAGCGCGAGCGAGATGGAGGCGATAGCGAGCGCGAGCGAAGCGGAGAGGGACGCGAACGAGGTGGAGCGCGATAGTGAGCGCGAACGAGTTGGAGCGCGATAGCGAGCGCGAGCGAAGCGGAGAGGGACGCGAACGAGGTAGAGCGCGATAGCGAGCGCGAACGAGGTGGGGCGCGATAGCGAGCGCGAGCGAAGCGGAGCGGGACGCGAGCGAGGTGGAGCGCGATAGTGAGCGCGAGCGAAGCGGAGCGGGGCGTGAACGAGGTGGAACGCGATCGCGAGCGCAGCGGCGCGGGTCGGAGCGATGCGGCACGTGGAGCAGAGCGGGACCTGGTGGGAACGATCCCTTGCGAGTCACGCTGAGGTGGGAGACGGGTGGGGCGGATAGGGAGACGCCCCTGCGCTTCTCTGACTCATGCTATCGACCCCGCCCCGCGGGCGGAAACCGGAGGCCTCCCGGGGCGATCGCCCTTTGCGTGGGGCTGCGACTGCCGGCCTTCGGCGCCCGCGAGGACACCTCAGTGACGTTACGCATGTGGTTGGAACACCAACATCGGTCCATTCGGAAACCACGTTTCAGTTTTTATTTTCTCGTCCTTGAAGGTACTTCGTGCGCCTTAAACGGCGATATAATAAGACTTAGAGGCGCTATTTTAATAACGACCTGGCAATGTATGGGAACTTTTCAATTGATTTATGACAATGATGGATTTACAAAGGTGTTTTGTGTGATTAAAAAGTACGAGAAACACTTCTCGCGATTTTAACTAATTTTTGTGTATTTATAATATTTACAAATACTCGATTGAATTCATAGATTTAAAAAAATATTTTTGGTTTTATAAGTAATTTTTCATTTTCAAAATGTTGTTCATAGGAAAGTGATTTATTTTACGGCATTGTTATCATATTGCATTATGAAAACAGTGATATAAATGGCAGTATACCTTATTGTTTATTATTATTATTTTTGGTGCATAAATGGGGTAAATTGTTATTTATGCTTTTCGGTCATTTGTGGTCGTGTAGACCATGGATAATGACCCTTTACTAAGCGAAGAGGTATCAGGTGACAGGCAATTAAATGTCCGTCACATAATATTTTGGGGAAACAATATTCATGTTTACAATAAGTTTCTGTAACCATGCAATTCCTCCTTAAAACAACAACAGCAGCGTATAGTTGAAATTTGATCGCAAGGGCCATTGATTTACATTTTTGAATAAAGTCCAGATTTACTGAATAACATTAATTTTAGATTGAAATATTGGTCGTTCAGTCTTCCTCCCTTTTCTTTATCACATGCTTACGTACAAGGAACATTATTATGTACGAATATTCCAGATATATTAGTCTTTTGACAAGATTAAAACTATTTCTTTGCATGTAGTGATATTTGCTTGCAGATATTTATTTAATGAAAATTATAGTTTACGCGCCTAATTATCACATCTAACATCGTAAACCCTCAATTGTTTCTTTTAATCGACATTTTCTCGTACAATTTTTGAAGGGAATTTATGAATGAATATGAATCGTCATAAAAATAAATTTATTAATAGTTTTAGTTGAATATTTTGCGTAGGCTGCAGAATTTTCAATGTTCTCAGTTAAAAGAGGAAACATTTTTTTTAATATGAGCTCGTTGTGAAATGCAAATATGGAGCTTCTGGCATTGTGAATGCGTGTGGATACTTTACGACCAAGGCGCCTTCGGGTTTTGTTGAATCTTCTGAGACGACAGGGTTTCTCAATCAGCCCCATTTCCTGGCCTCCTTTTTCTCCCCCTACTGTTATTCGTCTTCGTTTGTTTGAGATGTAATCACAGCATCGAACGCCATTTGCAAAGCAAAGGCGAAAACTTGGATTGCTTCACACGTGACTCAAATATTTGTAACGTTTTATGCCTCTTTCTAGGAGAATGAGTAGTAGACCAGGATTTTCGAAATATATTAATTCAGTGAGAAAAGTTAAATTGCTTGAAATTAAGAGTAATCCGAACTGACTTTCTAGAGCACTTGATTTTCTAGATGCGGGAGGGTTAGGGTGATGATATTTCCTCGTAGTCATCTGGATTTCGTGTATAGCCTACTATCAAATAATATGTGTTACTCGTTTGCTGCTGCTATAAATCCTATTACGTGTGAAGAATTTTTTTGATTCATTTTGATTACCTGAAGAGATCCGTAACTAAAATCAATATTTCCATTAGAAAACGTTTTGAGTAAATTAAAAAACCTAATGAAACTGAATAAATGAAAAATACAAATTCGATTTATTTGTATTCAGTTTTCTCTACAGGTGAATTGTCATGAAGTTCAGCTTCCAACTTGTGATTTTTTTATTTGTTAAGTTTTTATTAAATATTTCTCATTTATCCAAAAAGTTTTCTAGTGGAAATACTGCACACGCAACTCGCAAAACACACGTCGCTGCAACTCATGACTTCCATCTTGCACATAACTCGGAAACGATGCTTCCTAGAGATTTAAACCTAGGTTTTCGTTTCTCTCAACGGACACGAATTACGTTGTTTATTACGGACACGTATTACGTCGTAAAGTACAAAATGAAATATTTTTGATCGTTATATTACATATTTGGAAGATTCCTTTACCCCATATTATTACAGCTAGACCAATGGAAGCCCATGGCTCCATCTCAAGAGTTGAACCATTGTTATTTGATTAGAGAGTCAGTTCCTCAATTACACACATAGATGTCAGGCACATCGCACACAGTTGCCTGCCAGGTGAAGATATTATGGAAAAATCAGGACACGACGGACTCGGAATGCCCGCCAAGCCATGCACACAATTGTAAACATTACAACATGTCTAATGCTGGTTCCGAACTCTCAGCATTAGTGTCCATGTGATTGGGCTCTCACTTCTCAAGTCTCTGTACCATGAGGCTGAGTCGCTTGTCTGTAATATTTTTTAAACGTGTAACATTTTATCAAATTATGTTTTATCGAATAATAATATAATAGTATAATAAAAGTTATTATAGTGATAATAATTACATAAAAATAATACAACTGAAAGAGATCTATAGGATTCATAGTGGGTTACGTACTTTGCAACATTCAATTTGTGTATTGCAACATTTGACATTCGTTTCCTCAACAACAATGCAAACAAAATTACTTTAGCTTAAAAATCTATCTCTTCGCACTCAGAAATGAATAATACTCTCAAAATTTATTATTTTACCAGAAAATATTGTAGAATGCAATATTTATGGGACGTTTCACTTAAAACGATGATTTAGTATTCTTTTCTGTTATATTTATATTCAGAGAATTGGGTTTATCAAAAAACACGTACATTATATTTACATTTGGTCCATTTTTGGAACCCATAATATTTTAATTGGAATGAGACACTGAGAATGTCATAAAAGAGGAACATCTCAATTTACATGGGAATTTACAAATTAATAGTAAACGAAAAGAAAACGGTTTTAATGCAGTTTTCCATTTCAAATAAACAATTCTGTGCTCCATTGAAAATGAACAGTGTACCATTGACTCATGTTAATGCAACAAAATTTTTAGATCTCTCAATTCAGTCAAACCTTAAATGGAACGTCCATTTAAATGAATTGAACACAAAATTAAGTTCATTATGCTGCGCGTTCAGAATTCTTTCAAATTCAGTCAGCCTTCATACTGCTCGTTGTGTATATTTCGCGAATGTTCATTCCCGCCTGAGATATGGCATAATATTCTGAGGAAATACATCTTATAGCTCCCAGACTTTTAGATTACAAAAACGAATTGTACGAATAATAACCAAATCCCACCCACGTGATTCATGTAAGCCTCTCTTCATTAATCTAGGAATTCTACCATTACCGTGTCTTTTTATTTACGAATCAGTGGTTTTGTAAAAAATGACTTGCTTAAGGGCGGGAATATATTTTCAGAAAATGCCGAAGTCTATTACTATAACACTCGACGTAGAAACCATATTCATCAGGTGACAGTATCAACAGCTCATTACAAAAAATTCACATACAATACATGTACATTATTTTACAACACTTTGCCAGATGACATTAAACGATTAAATTCAATAGAAAAGTTTAAATCACAAGTGAAATCGTTTCTGCTGCTTAACTGTTTCTATACAATTAGAGACTATACTGAGCATCACAAGAAAAGTAACATTAATTTTAACAATGATACATAATGCATTAATTACCATTTGGACTGTATAAATGAGTATAAACAACCTGTAACAACTATTGTAACACAGCTTCCGGGTCAATGACCCCCATCTCGATCAGGTTTTTCGTCCAGTTTCCCTGATCCATTGAGCAAATGCTGAGATGGCCCCTTGTTTTGCTTCTGGACATAAATGTAACTTCATTTTCTGTGCACGTCTTCTAGAATTCAGTGGGAAATACAATTATTCAAATTATCGCTTCCACGTTGTCGCGGCAGGAAGTAATAAGAGCCAAAATTTATTGCTTATTTATCCTTGAAAATAGATTTTATTACATGGGAGTTTTTTTGTTTTTTTTTTTTCCCTTTCAAAATTCAAAATGTATTGCTTATTTATCCTTGAAAATCGATTTTATTACATGGGAGTTTTTTTGTTTTTTTTTTCTCCCTTTCAAAATTCAAAATTTATTGCTTATTTATCCTTGAAAATCGGTTTTATTACATGGGAGTTTTTTTGTTTTTTTTCTCCCTTTCAAAATTCAAAACTTAAGTAGTATATGATTTAGTGTAGGGATCACAGAATTTTGAAAATGTGCACACAATTCACTTTTCCCCA